>UYYA01000394.1:0-61349 GCA_900624975.1 Angiostrongylus costaricensis
GATACATATTTTTGATAAGTGCTTTTTTCATGTGTGAAGGATGAGAGGAGAGGCAGTGGACTAGAATGTTTTTACTACTTCATAGAGGTTCATAGAAAGTCGGTCTTTCGAGATCTCATATCAGTTAGTTGCAACCCAACGTGATACGTCTTCAGGTTAAGGTACTGATAGCGGTCCTAGAGGGAGCCTATCCTTCCTTAAGATCTAAATTGATCAAGGTATGAAACACCTATTTCTGCAGGGCCAATTTCGAGCATACATTTGGTGCCTGCGAGGACTTGATAGTGCATGTGTGGTGTGCATGGGTATGTTGTCGTTCTTATGGATTGTATTCTACAAGTCAATACGTCCGAGAAGCTGCAGTAAAGTAACACGGATTTATATGGGAAGCGGTAAGGAGCCGCCTCCAACAAACAAGTTTTCCATCTACTCTGGGAGAAGTGGCAAGCTACCCGTCAATGTACCTCAGCCTATCAGAGTTAAGTGACCTGTTCGTGAGTACTAAGCATATGCAGTAAGAAAAGTGGGGCTTCATTCCCGTGCTCCTGAAAGAGTGCCCAATAAGGCAGCGTTCGATACGACGAGTACGGAAGGGCCGCTAAAATCTCAAGGCCAATCTGCGCTGCTTAAATCTCGAAGTATTAAAGATCTGTACCTACAATGCACCCTCACTTGTGTCTGAGACCACGATATAGGACTTGATTATACGGACAAAAAAGGGCACGACGTTGCCAAACTGGTTGGCAGAAAAGCTGCCGCCCATTCAATGCCTCTATGGCACTGGAGAAGAACTGTTTATCGAACCATGCAATAGTAGAAGAGTCGGCGACGTCGGCATTCTCGTCGACACGAGTTTGCCCATGAACATCGATTCATTCGAATAACTAACAACTCTAATCGGACCTTTACGGTTGCAGAGATGTGCACCAATATCGGCTTTGACGATTTGCGTTATTTATGCATTGACATCAGGCTATTACGAAGACGAAGTCGAAGCGCTCTCCATGGACTTGGAGAATTCCTTCAGAGAAGACCATACATCCTTCAAAGTAATCATTGGAAATTTATATCGGTAAGGTTGGACCCAAAAAACGTTCTAAGAACACCACCTTGGGACACACAGATCAGAATGGAACCAGCAGAGTGGGCGACTGACCGAGCTTATCACGACGACCACGAACTTTCATGGTAACTCGCAATTCCGGAATCCCCTCTCTCAAAGCTAGACGTTGGAATCTTCCATTGGCGAGTACCATAACGAAATAGACCACGTTTTAGCAAGTCGAAGATTTTGGCTAAGTAAAGTCGCTGTTATCCCAAAGTTCTAAATTCGATCAGACCATTGCCTCCTACATACAAGATTGCTTTTCCCGCAGAAGGGGGAAAGGCCGCTAAATTCGAAAGCGAAAACCAAGTCCAACACAAAATGGGATTTATTCAGTTTACTAGTAAGCCGCTGGAAGAATGCTGTTCTTGATAACATCGAAAACGAATAAGATCGGCTCTTTCAACATCTTCACTTTAATGCTATGAAAGCTGAGAGTTCGAAAGCCACCAAGAGGCGTCTGCTTCGAGAAACACCCGAGCAGACAGGGCAGCGTGCCTTGTCACGAGCTACATGCAACCAATAACTAAGTCCAAACTTGCAAAAGAAAGTGATAAGACCTTGGACAAAGAAGAGCAACAGTTGTGGTCGAAGCTGCAGAGGCTGGTAAAATTGTTCGAGTAGCTCATCGAAGCTTCGTCAGCTACAAGACTAAGATTAAGATGAAGACTAAGATTATTCTCCGACGTCCGGACGGAACACTTAAAGCTTCCAGAAGGAGGATGGAAAAAGTCATCCACGAATACTACGCATATCTTTTCAGCTGTCACGTCTACCTGCCCTCGTTACTAATAAAGGAAGACGAATCATGTCGTCTCAGTGGTTTTCCCTCCAGAAATCCTACATGCTATTTCGTCGGTTAGGAATAGAACAACACATGGTCTGCACAAGATAAGGTCGTAACACTTGAAGAACCCTCCTCCAGTCCTCGTCACTACACCATACCGACTCGGCCGTTCACACGATACCTTTCAGAATACACGCTTCCCATTCAATGGAAGATCAGCAAAATAGTGTTATTGTTCACCTCCACGACATCAACAACTCTCAACCAATCTTCTTGCTGTTTGTCATCTACAAACTCTTCACTTGAGTCGTCCTGAAAGGGATTAACAGAACACGGGACGAAGGATATCCATGTGAGAAAGCAGGGTTTCAAAAGAAACTCAGTTCGATGGACCATATCCACAAGGTAACAAGGCTTATTTAAGTATCGAGAGAGCAGAAGAGACCGCTCTTTCCCCTCTTCATCCATTTCAGACATAATGACTGAAGTGAGTTCTTCAAAAACTGGCAATAACTTCTTGATAACGATAGCATTTGAAAACTTGAGAGCTTCATACATTTGTAAAAAAAAGTATGTGATTTATGACCTAAGCGAATATGTGAGCTTTACAAGGCGTTTTTCTTTCCAATTTTAAATTTCTTTAGAGTTAAAAATTCCAAAATGAAAACCAAAATCAGGACTTTTAGTTTTAAAAGATTCCCATCGTAAGCGTGGCAGCCACAGTAACCAAGGCACATTGAGGAACATCATATTTCCATGCAAGATTAATTCACTTTCACTTTTGGAATAGAGGCGCCGAAGAGAAAGCGAGACGATTACGATTGTTGGTTGCGGAATACTTCGTCTTGCTGGTATGAAAAATCGTGTAGATTTTTAGTAAAGAACTCCAAGTATCAGGGTTTTCTCTTTTAATTTGCAAACATAATTGCGAGGGGAGACATGTCGGTTGAAAGTAGTCTTTATTCTTCAGCCAAAGGCATTGAAATCAATGCATCGCGATCGTTATGTGTTGAAATCGCTTACTCAGTGAGCTCATTTGCAGAGATTCAAAAAATAAACAGTGCTCTAAAAGCCAGCAAATATCTGTGCTGCTTGCACACACTATTGGTAGCTAGAGCGCAAATTTATATTAAGTCTCATGGAATCTTACCAGCGCTGGTCATGCGAGAGGGTCACATTTGTCCACTTTTTCGTTTCATTTCGAGAAGCTCCCTCAGAATCTGAGTGTTGTTTGGCTTGTCTTGTGCTGCGATGTAATTTTCCCGGACATGGAAAAACTATTCAGCACCGACTAGCTTATCGCCGAACTGAGTGGGAGCGGTGACCTTCACGAGCAAGACGAACAGTTTCAGTGATATCGCCTACGATTGTACGGTTTCGTACAGTTCACACATGTACTACGGAACGTATTGTTATCGTGGGGGCGTGGAGCTGTGAGCAGAGAATAGTAAGCACCAACACAGAGTTTGGCGTGAAATGTCCTCCACCCATACATGTCTGAAAATGATTGCGCTTGTTAAGCTTAAAGAAGCGCATCCTAACTCACGCAGAGCATGTAGCTCAACGATTAGAGATACCCTGCAGTGCACGTGTGGTCCTTAGTTGGATCGTTCTGCCCGTATAAATCAAGCCCTACGGGGTTAGCAAATTGGTGCAGAACTTGTTTGGGAAGATAGAAACCCCGATTCCAGATATCTATAGGTCCTGTAAGTTATTGTGTTCTGAAGATATATATGCAATCAACTCTATAGTGCTTAATGGAGTTGAATATATGACTAATGCCCAAGGAAATGATAAAACCAAATACTTTAGCGCTTATGTCAGCTCATATTATGCTTTGTTAATTGAGATAAAAGCCATTAGAATTCACTTATGTTTATAAACAAGTCACACGCTTTTTAAACTTTATCAAAATGAAATTCGGATTTTGTGGTGCTCTAACAGTACTTAGTCCAGCCCGTTGTTAAGGTTTTACTGCCATTAATGCTCTGTGCATTGTAAAAATTCAGATTTCGTTCCCAGTTTTTACGCAGTTTAAGTATAAACGACGTAACTTAAATGAAAATCAAGTAACGCTTGAGAAATCATGTTTTCTTCTGAAACGTTAGAGTGAATTTGCTACGGTCGTCAACTTATCAAGCAAACAGGTTATTGCAAAATGACGAACAGTTGTCGAGAATAGATTTTTAAAAATTTAAGGGATTCACCGTTTAAACCGGTTTATTTACACGGAGACCGTTTGGATAGGACGCCTACAACTTCCACGGCAAGAAAACCGAGAATTCTTGAATAAAAGCATGCCCGTATTACCTCTCAGGGGAACAAGATTGAATCGGAGAGATATTTTCAATCGTTATAAGCCTAAGATTCCATTCCGTAATTTTTTAAGGAGACGAGTAGCGTAGTAGAAACGATTCTGTTCACACAAGCACGGTTCTGGCTCACGCACGACCCGGACTCACTAGGACTGTTATCCATCCGCGGTCGGGAAATTGGCACCGGATTTGTACGGGAAAAGTGCACTTTTACACTACCTGCAACCCAAGTGGGAACGATCCATTGGGTTTCCCAGGACTCCAGGAAATATCGAATCGACCAGCATTCAAAGACTTTAATGAGGAAAACGACAATCCTTAAACAGCAACCGAAACAACACGCGAAAAGTTCGAAGACTTTCGTGGATGATGAACACGAAGAAACGAATCAAATGCGAGAAATGTGGTGATCCACATAGTAGATATGAAGACGGGTCGTGTAAAAAACTACTGTTTGGATCGAAAGAGTAGAAAATCTGATGCAACTCCCACAGTTTATATTTTACACTTTCACATCAATAATGTCAGGTGTACTACAACTCGATTTTACTAGTTCATCAACGCTGGGAAGTGGATACCAACGAACCCATTACACACAGGGGATTCATCTCTGATTAGTTTCCCCATCCTGAGGAGACGTTTACGTATGCCCCAGGACGCCTAAATGAGAGAAAGCGTATGCCATAGAAGAGACTGTGGAGATTCCAATGGCTCGTTTGCCACAATAATTGTGAGGAAGGAAGACGCACGCAAGAGTTTGATGTTCTTCATGATCCTGATGTGGCTACTATACGCCAAGAGGACAACCACTGATAGGTGCTGGAGTAACTCGATAATGAACACTACTATACATAGGGAGAGAAATAAGCAGCGCGCAGCATTTCCTCAACTTCGGAGAAGAGGGAAAATAAGACCTGAGGATACGCTTTAACGATCTGTTTCTACAGTAGCCGGCTGCTTTTTTTAACCACTTTGAAATATCGTGAAGAAATTCCGAAATTAATGACAGATTTCTCGTGGTAGTTAAAAAGCAGCAGTCTTCAGAAAAATAAAAGATGAAATTTCAACTTATTATTTACTGCCTTCTCTTTTTAACGGCAGGGTATACTTTGTGAAATATAACTTCAATGATGCTGAAATATTTGCAAAACTCCGGACCGCAGGTGTATGCGGTGGGGAACGAACGCGCTATTGTCCTTTCCGGGGAGTAGCGCTTCCACCACCACACCACGCAAGTCCTTCGTTTCGCCTGTCTCTCAACTAGTTCTATCGATCTTTTGTCATCAGCAGGTGCATGTTTCACAATGTATACCCT
Organism: Angiostrongylus costaricensis; assembly: GCA_900624975.1. Classification (NCBI taxonomy): domain Eukaryota; kingdom Metazoa; phylum Nematoda; class Chromadorea; order Rhabditida; family Metastrongylidae; genus Angiostrongylus; species Angiostrongylus costaricensis. The sequence continues at coordinate 5,523 of UYYA01000394.1, forward strand.
GCTGTTAAAAAGAGTAGGCAGTAAATAATAAGTTAAAATTGTGATTATAACTGCGGCCTCAGCTTAACTGGGTTCGTTGCCGATTTGGGCCCGAGATCAATCCCGCTGACGGGTGGTTGCTGATGGCAAAAGATCGATAGAACTAGTTGAGAGACAGGCGAAACGAAGGACCCGTGTGGTGTGGTGGTGAACGCGCTACTCCCCGGAAAGGACGACAGCGCGTTCGTTCCCCACCGCATACACCTGCGGTCCGGAGTTTTGCAAATATCTCAGCATCATTGAAGTTATATTTCAAAAGATGAAATGTTGCTATTTCGTACTAATATGTCTTCGAATCATATAAATCGTTTTCTGCTGTCTTTTCGTAAGCCGTTCAAACTCATGGCAGCCATTTCTTAATCACATGAACAATGTAGGCAATCGACCGTTTCCAACAACACCAAGTTTATCGGATCTATCGGATTTCTACAAAGCTCCATTTTTAGAATACTCTATTATCTTTTAAACACTCAAGCAACAAGTAAATAGGAGACTGAATAGTTTTTCGGAATTCTATAAAATATATCAGAATATGCATATATATATATATATATCGTGGTTGGAGACGCCACTACGGCACACACGTGGAATCGATCTCTGCGCCTATGGCCCACCAAGCCTTCCATCCCTCCGGTGTCGGCAAATTGGTACCCGACTTCTCTGGGAGTATAGCAGCACTGACTAGATAGATCGGCGGGCCATCACGAATCTTTTTGTAAAGGCCAGATATGCATACAATCACCTCCAACGATACTTAATGAAGTCCAATGCATGGCGTATCTCTCAAGGATTGATCAACGTCGAGAGCTTTAGCTTTATATCAGAATCCCTACCAACAGTTCACCGCATCATCGTGGCAGGAAGATGTTCCTCGATGTCGGGCCGTGATGTACAGCGGCGAATTCATCCCTCCGTCACGGTCTCCCAAACTGAGAAGGAGCCCGATGTTTCCATCCGGGTCCCAGCTAAGAGTGAACCAATACCAGGATCCACCATCGTCCTGGTATCAAACTTGTTGCGTGGTAGCAAATATCACTCTGATCCACAATGGCGGCGGCTGCCTGTGGTGGTGACGACCTGGGGCAGACTTTGGCTGAGGTGACCTCCGACTCCAAGGAACCACAATGGCTAAACCAACAAAACTCCGAAAAAATGGAAATTATGTTAGTGCACGCGCAACCAGTGAAGATGGGCCATCCAAGTATCCAAGTAAGTAAGTATACCAAAATTAGAAATCCTTAAAAACGCAGTTAACGTGCATTTGCTACATCCACAAAATTGTCGGAAACCTAATAGCGATTTCTTCGAATACAAATATTAGTTACAAATATGGGAGTTACTACAAATATTAGTTTTTAATTGAGATAAGTTTGTTGAAAGTTGAATTACAAAATCTGTTTACACTACCCGACGGATCGTTTGACACATGCCATCAACAAGACATATGTCAAACTAAACTTTCTTTTAACGATCAGGTGCTAAATGTCCACTTACCCAATTTTCACTACAATCGTGCCTGATTTTCAAGCGCGCCAATTCGGTAGCCGAAATGGAACGAATCTTTACGATCTACTTTGACTCTAATTGAGTACTGGTGTGAGCTATAAACGTGACCCTATCTTTGAACAGAACGGGAACCTAAACTCTTCGTAGAGCTTAGAACTGAAGGTGGAACAAGCAGAAAGCGGCAAAATCGATCCACTTCATTCTTTCCGTTTCTAGTGTCATCTATGTAGTGAGAGATCCCATGAACTGTTTTGATAGTAGGTTTTACATCAAGACCACAATGAGTCAGAAGACAAGCGAAGAAAAAAAAGGAATAAAATGAAAATATGACATGATTGCTTTAATTAATTCCTTCCCATATTTTTAATTTAAGGCTATGAGCTAAATTTCAGTGATCATCTGCTTTTTTCACTTTAGATGTTGTGGAATCTTCTTGGTCTTCTTTAAGTAGGTCGCATGAATTTGTGGACAATATTAGAGAAAAGCTTTGAAAAACAAAGTTGAAAAGCTCACATGACTTCTTCTCTTCGCGTGCCATTCGTACCTACATCGTCCTTCCTCTTTGCAAAACGCATTTAGAATAAGTCGCTGAACCTACTGAGGAAACTGCATTTAGTGCTTTATATGGACAAACAGAATGCTTTGGATTCGGGCAAGGAAGCTTCAAAGTGTTTACGGAACTAGCAAAAAATAGAAGTACTAACCCGCTGTGAATCTGAAAAGACGACCTTGTTTTCCGATGAAAAGAGAAATTGATTTTTTCAGGAAAACCTCCACGATCAATGCTCACCCTAGCAGTATTTCTGATAAGTGGACCATTTTATAGTCAGAAAGAGACCAGCTAGAAAAACTGAGCATTGATAAAAAATTTAACTTGGAATTGGAGATAAGCTGTCGTTGCCAGAAACCATTGCAGGTTGACAGCACAACTGACTGCTCCTTATCAGTCTCTCTGGACCTTTCCCCTTCATTCTGGTTTCCAACCTTGTAGATGCTAGGGTATTTGCAATCGCCAAAAATATTAGAACATATTGAAACCGTCAAAGACGTTACGACGAATGGCAAAATTTCCATTTCATTGACTATGAGACAGTATTGATAACGATATATTGTGCTAATGACGCTGGTCACATCCATTCCAGAAAAAGCTATACCCTAGAAGGGAAAAGGAACAAGTGACTGACCTGGACTAGATTAATGAATCTCCGAATGTTGTCACTTTACAAATCACAAGGACTGCGCAGAAAATGCAAAAATTTGAAGTTTCTTGAAGGTCTTTTAAGACCACGACTTCGTTGAAAATCAGTTTGCCTCAGTTCTTCATGGACAATATTTGAGAGGAAGAATCCAGCAGTAAGTGGATCCGAGGCGTTCACCATCACTTTCTCCACCCAAAACTTCCTATTCACTGCTAATTATAGGTTGCGTTAGAGTTTTGATTATCTCTCACCTTCTTCCATTTGATAACCATGAGGTCAAGCTTTTTAGCAAGCAGCAAGAAAATGATAAAGCATTTTTTATCCATTTTTCGGACTCTATATTTTGCTTTAGAGATATGGTCTGCAAAAGCTACCGAGTTGAGCGAACGATCAAGGGGACGGATGGAGGAGAGCAGAACCGCTCACCAAGTCATCCATGAGTGTTTTTCTATGTGTCTTAACACCATTGAATTCACATGTGAAAATAGAAAATATCACTGAATCTGGGCGATAACGGAGACCCGCCACGGAAACCGCTTTCGACACTGTGCACAAGCAACGCCAGAGTAGCCTCCGAAGACTGCGACATTTACGTTCTCGATAATGCAAATCATATAGGATCGACTTTCCATTAACCTCGGCATTGGATTATAAATTCGTCGCTTTCTCTCTCAGCAATCGTGAGGTTGTTAAACAGCGTACGTTTATTTCTATCATTAACCATATGCGACGCTGATTAGAGGCTATTCCTCAGTGGAAGGCACGTAGAAACGACTCTGAAGAAGGCGATTCTGCCCAAACGTCAACCACGATTGTGTTGTATGTGTGTAATTGTATGGGAGTAAACGAATGCTGTTTAACAACCTCGCGAATGCCGCAAATGACATAATTTGATTGCCCTTCAAGCAACGAAAAGAAAGAGGCCTGTTATCCGAAAGTCTTCTTGACAATGAAAACCTTGCCATGATAGCTGGGAAGAATATCGTTATTTTCATAGCGTTGGGCTTTTTTGTCCATTGCTCTGTAGCCCTTTGAAATTCTCTTTTAGCTTTGACATTCCATTCTTTGTAAGCCGAAGAAAATTAGTACCACTAACTTCTTTTCACTAACGTTGGCAGATGATGGTATTGAACTTGAGATGTTTTATTAAGATGTATTGTTCAATATTCAATAGAAATAATATATTATATTCAATATAGTATATTCAATAGAAACGGACGGCAAACGTGCTGGGGTCCGCACAACTCGTGAAGACGAATCGTCCAAGTATGCAAGTAATTATTGTCCAGTGACCCATAGCAAAAATTACGACAAATTTGCCGTGGACAACGCTTTTACAACGATGGGAACGGTATAAGAATAAGAATACATAATCGGAGAACATTTTTCTGCTACTTTCTGCTGCTAGATGTAGGAAGAATTATTCATTCAATGCCGAGGTTAATAGAAAGTCGGACTTGGGAGAAATCCCTTTATTATACAGAAAAAAAATAAGCCGTACAGAAGAAGAGTCTACTTTTATTGGTAATTACTTACTTGAAACTTGAATGCCCCGTCCTCACTGGTTGTACGGGCCTCAGCATAATCTTCATTTTGTCGGAGTTTTAATGGTTTAGCCATTATGGTTCCGTGGAGTCCCGGGGCCAGCAAGGTCACAGTCTGCCCCAAGTCTTAACCACTACGGGCAGTCGCAGCCCTTGTTGATCAGAGGAAGACTTGCCACCATGCGAATATTTTGGTACCAGGGCGGTGTTAGATCCTGATAATGGTTTACTCTTGGCTAGGCTTGCTAATGGAAACGCCGGACTCTTTCTCAGCTTGGGAGACCCTGCCAGGAGATGAAAAAATGCCCACGCTGTACATCGCAGTCCGACACCCAGGAACACCTCCCAGCCACGATGAGGCGGTAAACTGTTGAGAGGAACGGTCTTTATTTTATGGAAATTTAAACGCAAGAAACATATGAAAAATTGAAAGGATATTTCCCAAAACTGTAAAGAACAAATTACACCCACATAGTTAGATATATGGAAAACTAGTTTTACGTTTGATGGCATATGCTAGTATCACTCCATGATCTCTGAAGCTGAGATAGCTAATTTTTTTAGGTTAAAAACACTTCCGTCCATCTTATTCCTTGACTTCCCAGAGGACGCTTGAATTCCCTTGTAGGCCATTCCACTTTTCGTCCATTCGTCATCGAATCCTATTAAATGATTGGTCTATCAGTGTTTCACGCTCAATGCGTATTCTCCTAGATCCTTAGAAATGTCAAAGACCGGGTACACACAGCTCAACTTGACCTTTTGTGTGCCTGTCCGAAGACACTGTTCAGGATAACTCTCAGAGTGATCCGTATAATCACCTGAATGGTTGGAACGTCAAGCCACCCCTCAGGTGCAGACTAGAGAGTTAGATGGACTGTTGCGTCAAAAAAATGAGGACGGAGTTATAAAACTGTTAGATGAGCAGTAACTTCTCATAAAGACTTAAATGCAGCCTTTTATTCTCTTATATTTTAATATTTTAGCCTCTTTTAGTGCATTTTTTAAGCCTGCCAAGTCCACAAGATCTCAGTTCACATCTCAAGGCCCCTAGTTATCCGGAGGTTACCGGACAGTCAGCATCGCTCGTTATATGTTAGACATATAAAGCCCAATTTCCGATCATCAGCCGACTGTTTCTTCATTTTCAATTGCTGTGATGAATCACAGGAGCGCGGGTAGCGCAGTTGTTAAAGCTGTTGTGCAATACACGGCGGGTCGGTAGTTGGTTTGATGCCCTTTCTCGGGCTCACGAAGACCTTCACCTCTCCGGGGTTGGCAAATCAAACTTATCTGGGAGGCTAAAACACAGACCTGATATATCAGTATGAAACCCAAAGTGACCGCATAGACCAGATGTACAATCGGTAATCTCCAACGATAATCGACGAAGCCGAATGCATGGCTCATCCCTCAGAGATGTTCAATGATAAAGACCTTATCTCTTATTAGGATGAGTCATGCTTATCGTACGAAGAGGATGGATATTAAAAAATACCCAAACAGAATTAACGAGATTTGCCAAGAGAATTTTCAGATGTTCACACTTACATGGCGACGCCTAATTTCGCTTTTCTGTCGCAACGAAACGCATAATTTTGTGCAGCACTTTGAAGTCTATGGAGCTCACAGCGGCCACTATGTCCTCCTAAGAAATAGCTTCTATGGAGGTCACGTGGTCGGCTAAATGTTAGCGGGCAATATGGATGGACGGCCGATGTGGTGGAGCGAGTAGGCGTCCGGCGAAAAATTGGGCGTCGATCGCGGTCGCCACACGAACTAGGCGTTGTCGCAAAGCGGTTGTCCCTGTGCACCATCTTCTGTGGTCTATCATATTCCGTATCCTTCTTGTTATTTGGTGAGTAGGGAAGCTTTCGTTCTACGTATTTTATTCAGCTGTAAACCTATCCACATTTAGTGCGGATGGCTGCAAATCATGCCCACTCACACCTACCTCAACAACAGAACGAGGGTTACGTCAAGATTGCTTCCTTATTGCCACAAATGAATTGTATTAACACTTATGGGATCGTGTTAGAAAATCGTGAGTCTTTGTTCCGTTGTAAGCAGTACACTGAAAAGTGCTGAAGAATGTTCCCTTTGGATGAGAGAAGATTTTGACGCGGTCACGATTGGATCTTCAGTTACTAAGAAATTGTGAATCAATGCAGAACAACCTTAAACCCTGTTAGATATCACGTCGGTGGGTGCATATAGTGCAGTGGTCGGAGGCGCTCTGCAGTACACATGGGATCGATTCCTACGCCCAAGGCTCACCATGCCTTCCATCCCTCTGAAGTTGGCAAATTAGTACCAACTTGTCTGGGATGATAGGAGCGCTGGCTTGATAAGTCGATAGGCGGTCGCGAGTCATTGTAAAGGCTAGATATGCATTCAGCCACCTCTAACGATGCTTAAAGAAGACGAATGAATGGCGCATCCCCCAGGGATTGATCAACGCTGAGAGCCTTATCCTTGAATCCTTTATTATTTTTATCACGTCACTAGAGTGTATTCATGGATTGCCTGCGGCCATGCCAGGTTTCCCGAACAGTCGTTTTCACTAGTCGAGCTCTTCTTCCGGTTATTTCGGAGTATTCTGTACAACAATTTATTGGGCATGAAATTTCAATGCTGTAAGTGGGTTGGGTCGGCTATGTATCAGTGGCATTGCTTATGGACATTTCTCCCATATACATGCTCGTACTCTTTCATGCTGTTCTTACTCTTCATGTTTTATCCGTCATCGTTTTATTATAGATCCTCCTCGTCGCCTAGCAAATGGAAGTTTGGTAGTGAGTATGCGCATTGCCGATCCATCCGGTTCCATCATTTTCACAATAATGAATGCAGAAGTTCAGGACCTGTTCGAGCCTGGGGATATTATTAAGATTAAAAACGGATTCACTAATGTCCATCGAGTGGGTGCTGTATGAAATTCTCGTATTCGAGCCTTTGAACACAAAGCTAATGATTGTTCCGGTTCTTCTTTTCTTTTTCGAATCAATCAGTGAGTCTTTAGGGAATGCTCAATCTGTCATGTGGTCGTCAAGGTGAGTTTATGAAATCAGGTGATTTCATGCTAGTGTATTCTGAAACTCCGAATATGAGTGAGTTCAACAGTGAATACGCAGCTATGGAGCGAGCTCGCAAGCCGTCACCGCCGCCGGATGGCGAAGTGGGTTCCTACATGGTTCTTCGGTTCCGCTTTTCAGGTTTTTATACACTTGTTAGTTTCATGATGATACAGGCTCATAATTTTTTCAGTATGAAATTAGCCAGTCTTGACGTGAAGCCTCCCAACAGTTCACCGCCTCATCGTGGCTAGGAAGTGTTCGTCGGGCTGTGATGTACAGGGCCCCTCCCTCCACATCAGGGTCTCCCAAGCTGAGAAGGAATCCGTCGTTTCCATCAGAAAGCCCAGCTAAGAATAAACCAATACCAGCGTCTACCACCGTCCTGGTATTAAACTAGACGCATGGTGGCAAATCTCCCTCTGATCCACAAGGACGGTGACTGCCTGTGGTGCCGACGACCTAGGGTGGACTTTAGCTACGCTGACCTCGGGACTCCAGAGAACCCCATTGTCTAGTTCAGCAAAAGTTCGGAAAAACGGAAATTATGCTGGGGTCCGCATAATTGGTGAAGGCGTGAGGGCGGCCATCCAAGTATCCAAGACATGATGAGCCGTTTCACCAAGTGTCAATATTGTTGTTAAAAAAGTTCACAAAACAACTTGGTCTGCGCTGGTACTTATTTACGCACTTACTAAAGTTGGACCGAACCTCCATTTTAGTGTAACGAACCTATGTTACATTTTTGTTTTAACGATTTTCTTGGTCACATAGTATAACTGCAGTACTTATAAGGTTGGAACGTCCTTTTTTTCTCCATAAAATACTGAAAGAACGTAAGCAACAAGCAGTCCCTTCTCCACTTTCTTTGCACTTCCCTACTGTTATATTAGGCATAACTGATTTAAAGAAGCCTGAAGGATAGAAATGTACGTTCATCATCATAAGAGAAGCAATGCTTTCAGTTTCAGAGTCAGTCAAATGATTTACGTCGTGCGCAAGGAGTTCGTCCTGGGATATCAATGCATAAAAGGCCACCACCACCTGCTCATCAGTCGGTACCACCAGGAGCACCGCCACCTAAACGGCAAGACCAAGGTGGTCCAGTACACTTTAGGGGAAGGGTGTAACATTTATGTGCTGCTTTATTTCAACGTTTTCCGTGTAAGATTTCATGTACATAGTCCATTGTTTCGTCTACTACACACAGTTCAAGCAGTTCTGAAAGGCGTTTTCAGGGTTCTGCATATTTTCACTCTATCTTTCCATCAACGTGTATGTCTTTGCAAATATGTGAATGTTGTTTTGTACCTATAGATCACATGAGAAGTCGTAAATCCCAGTTAACTTATGGATTTTCTACTGTTGCATTAAACACATCTTCTAGCAGCGTTGGACAAGCACTCTTTGGTTTTGCTGCGTGATGATAGTCATTCTTCTCCGTATTTGAAATGATTTTCAGTACACACGGGTCTCGTTTTTGGGCCACTTCGAAATTTCGATGTACCTACAAGTATCTGCTTGGACTTACAGCTCTCATTTCTTTCAAATTGTTCTTGAGATCAAGTAGCTATTTCCCAGTGTTTTTGTGAGGACCTAGGATAAATGTATTTTTCCATTTCGAGTTTTCACTGTGAGCTTTCAGCATTACTATCCAATGTCAAAGTATACCAAGTATGGCTAGTAATCTGAACGGACGGAATACTGTCGTGTCGAAATTCAAAACTTAAGACATTTCTACTATTGTTCCCAGTCTTACACTTGTTCCCCTTATTCCTGGTCTTACGTTTGTTCGGTGTTTCATTACTATACAGAAAGAGATATTTCACAACATGTGGTGTATTGTGTTACATAATTTTGTTTATCATCGTTTTCGGTTATTCACAAACGCAGTGATTTATTGTCATCGCAATACGATTGCACTTCCCGTTGCCTGTAATCCGATAACCGAAGCGTTTCTATGCCACCTAATCGTCAAGTGGCTCAGGACACATTGGAGTTCGAATAGAAACCGTATTTGGTTCCCAGTCGAGTCCTGCATGATGTGCTGCTTATCTCACTAGTGGCGGATAGGCATTCTATGAACGTGTTCGTGCATGCGTGAGCGTTGTCGATTTGACCAAGACCTGAAAGGTGGCCAGTACTACTCTGGTCCGTAATTGCATAGTATGGGACTATGTTGCATCTATATTTAGTTAAATTACCATCTATTTTTAGACAATGAAGACATTGCTGTGAAGCATATGATGCAGAGAATCACGTGTTCAGTCCCGATAATTACTGACTAATGCGAGCAAACGACGGTAATTTCCATTCGTACCGTCGCGCTGCAGAGGTGCTTCGAGAGCTCTACTTGCTCAATAGGCGCGAAAAGTACCGTACTTTTTGGTACTAGGCTTTCTCATTTGTTGGCAATAAGGTAAGTAATGGTAGCTCGCAGGGCACTGTTGTAGTGTAAGTGTTCACAGCTGAGTATCTTAATAGAAGCATCAAAATCAACATTGCTGGTTGGGGGTAACAGGAAGTGGTTGAATCTCGGCTGTAAGTCGCATTTTCCAAGTCCGGTAGCCAAGAACACCCCAGACACCATGAAGTGGTGAATTGTTGGCGTCAGTACGAAAACCGTCCTTGTTATCATTAAGATGGCTATCAGCCGCAGTCGCTTTCCAATGAGAATTATGAGTTAAGGAAGTCTTTCCAGATTTCTTTGTTCCATCTATCTACCGAGAGTAACAAGTTTCCCGGATGTTGTAGAAGATTTCGATCGAGGTAGCTGCAAAACTTAGTGGCACGTGCCGTGGGGGTGAGTACAATTTTAAGCACAGTCTGGAAGCAACGTTGTAGTTACTTTAAGAGGTGGACAGGTTCATAGGATGGTAGAATGCTTCGAGTCGCTTCTTACGAAATCCCATTTTTATTGTGTCTGAATCGGATATGTTAACATTAAGTGCTGTGGATAGAAACAGTGGAAAATAATGGATCCAACAGGGAAGTGCGCCGCTTCTTTTTCGGTCTCTAGGGTGAGCGAAGCTCAGTTTGGCAGGTGCTCCTTTGAATCACTAGAGTAATGGAAGTATATTTGATAGAACGACTGTTGGTTCTAAGTTTGCATGACAAGACTTGTTTACTAGGTAGCAACAGACATTCTGAACCATTAGATGAAAGACTATTTGTGGAAGGGGCACCTTGAAATTGTCGCGATAAATCTCGTCTTCGCTATCAGAGGCATAGTGCACGTTCGTGGTCATCACAAGCCTATTTTCGGGGCTGATTTGTGACTTGTGTGATAATGCTTTGCCTAAGCGATACTGGAGGCCAGCTACTATTTCAATATTAAAAACATAGTTAACCTGAATTGAAACGTAGAAACGATATAGGTGAGGAGTCACTGGTAAGTCGTGTTTATCCCAAACCCATATAGATTGCGGAGAGATCATCTTCAGCGCTACGTATTCCGGTGCAGCCAATAGCTGTCCTTTGATTTTGTACGGTTCGCAGCTCATTGCCATTTATTTCGTCGTGCTGTAATCGCCATCCATGGATGTGTTGGAGTCCGTGTGTGAATTCATCTGCACCTTAAGGATTGCTCGTCCTTCATTGCCGCATTCAGTGAGTGGCTGGCTGAATATGGTGGCTTCACGCGAAATCTCAGGCTAGCTATCCCAAAATATCCTGAGGTCCACCCTATTCATGCAATGGCCGACTATTGTGGATCAGAGACAGGTTCACTGGCTTGCGAATACCATCCTTGCAGAAGAATAACGATTGTTATTTTGGCATTATCCCTGTGATCAAGTTACCGACACTTCGACGACTACATAACAGGCTGAATCCGTAAGTGCCTTCATAAGTGTCACAGATGTGGTAACGCTTGGATGTCAAGTAAGATAACTTTAGTTATGTTGAACCAAATGTTTTTTAAAAATCGAGATTTTGGTCATGGGTTACCTATCGGATGTGAGTAGTTCTAGGGTTAGCAGAGCTGTCACACTAAGCCTGCATAAACAGATTGCTGGTATCTCTCCCAGATGTTGGTTGTGAATATCCTACGCCCAGTGAAGATTCGCGAATCACCAACGTAGCAAACACCGACCCCTGGAGGTCCTTCCGAAACAGTCGTTCGCCAGCCGGCCGGCCGGCCGGCTTGCTGTCCCGTCACTGCGCTCCACGGCAAAGGCGACGATCGATGTGCACGTTCGATTCCCTGCCGCGCCCGCGCAGACGGATTCGCGGGTCGGTGCTTCGGGCACTCGCTTTCGCTATATCATTCATCGGTCGAAACTTTTTCCTTTGTTTTCTTTCTCTTTTATCATGCTTCTTTTCGCATCATTCTGTGTAATCTTTCAGTGGTGAAGCGGATCGCCGTGTGGGCCCAAATCGGTTGATGGTCGTGTGTAATCTCGGATTCAAACCATTTTTTTTGAATGTTTGATTTCCATACTGTTATGGTTATTGTTTCGATTCAGTTATACTTGACTCCGGAGTTAGTTGAGGGATTTTGCTTATCCGTTTGGTTATTTTGTGAAGCCCCTCGCAAAAAAACAGCACATGACGATCGGGTTTCGAAAATTGTCTGAAGAGTTATTTCAGACAATTCCAACAATTCGCATTGTTTTCAGTGGGTTTTCTCTGCAGTTCCTTCCCATTTTGGAAACATCTCTTACAGATTATAGCTAACCTTCTGGATTTCTCACAGGTTCCACACACTGCATAGCCATTGAAAAGCTTTTTTTTAATATATCAATATTTACAAAGGGTAGGTATTGAGGTGTACGTATTCGCCTCGATGAGTCCCACAACGATTTGCTTGCCAGTTTTAAGTCTGGAGTAATGAAGAGAACTGCTGTTGGTCGGGAAGGTGTTAAGGTACTGTACTGTTCTGGGAATGTTTCTTGTCATCCCACTTCAGGTCTTTCTGCTTCATTGTGTAGCCAGGATTGGAATGTTGGTCTAAGGTAAGCGTTACTAGACATGTGGGTTAATGACAAATTCGCTTTGGTCATTCTTTTCAAACTTCTTTTTTTTTGGTATAATAGCACTTTTGGCCTTTAAAACATGGCCTTTTCATTGCTTGGAATAGATCTACTTTTTCCGGAAGCATAGCATAGTTTTCCGCAGTAAGGACGCGTGTGGCGCAGTGGTCGGAGGCGCACTGCAAGACACACGTGGAATCGATTCCGCACCCATAGCCCATCAAGCCTTCCGTCTCTTCGGGGTCGGCAAGTTGACACTGGACTTTGCGATGATAACAGCGCTAGTTCGATATATCCGTAGGCCAACGCGAGTCATTGTAAAGGCCAGGTATGCGTTCGATCACCTCCAAACGATGCTTAATGAAGTTGAGTGCATGGTGTATCCCTCGGGGATTGATCAACGCCGAGAGCTTTATCCCCTATCCTTTTATTTTCGCAGTTCGTCATTCCCCACAGTTTTACCCCCTCATCGTTGCTGAGAGTTACTCCTGGGTGCCGAACTGAAGTGGGCATTGGCGTTCATTCCTTACAGGATTTCTGAAACTAACAAAAAGTTCGAATTTTTTCGAAACCCAGTTAGAAATCAGTGGGTACGGGGAATCGTTGCAATCTTGGCAGTAATACTGTTTTTCTAATAGATACTAATACTTTGGCCGTTAAAATTCGCGTTACAAGGTCGTCTTTTAATGCCTTTAGTTTCGTTAAACACTGACTGATAGGTAGTAACAATTACAGAGAACTTTAGCACGCTTATCGGAAACCGTAGACCATTGTGGCATTCGGCTAGCTGCTACCTGATTCAAATTACTGTGTTAAGGGGATTTTCATGAGAAAATAATCTGTTGCAGGTTTTCGCTTTGGTCATATGCACCTTTCGGAACCATGTGAGTTACATACGATGCATATACGACAAAATTGTCCCATTGACTTTCTCCGAGATTTTTTTTCGTGATGTTTTTTGCACTGAATTGATGGTTTCGTTTCCATTGAAGTTTTACCGTACGTAATCTAAGAGAAACATTCTTGTACACATCTTACAACTTTTGAGGATGAATGCGGGTTCGGTTCCTTCAATGAATCCCGTGACGGTTCCGCATGCAATGTCCCGATAGACTAGGACAGGTACTGCTGCTGATGAGAAGAAAACTACCATATTTCTACTGTTTTTATGCTTAGTTTGGATGGAACAGAGCACCCGTCATGTTGGTTGGATAGTAAGTAACTCAGCAGAACTGCGTCACAGTAAGTGCGTTGTAGACAGTCATCAGTACAGACCGTCATTAAAATTATTGATTGTCGAAGGGTTAGGCGTTCAGAGCGCGCGCTTTCGTCGGGGAGTTTCCATACACCGATAGCCTCGAAAATATTATATTTTAACACTTCTTGCTCTTGAAAGTCTTCACTTACGTCGTAATTAAGCGTCATGCTCGAAATAATCTATTTTACACTTTACTGTTTACATCTTCCACAGTTATTGCTGAAGAAATCTTACCTAAAAAGTTTCATGCATTGACCACCTGTGGTAATTGATCTGTTCGGTATATTTCGCAGTATTGCAGTAGTGATATTTAACTATTTTTTACATCAACGGTCAAGGCCACCACAGTAGTGCTGAAATATGAACGAAACCCACAACCTGAGTTAGGCTTCAAACCCGTGATTACCCTAACTGGGTATCAGATGCTATCCACCACACCAACCGTGGCTCTTGCTTTGCTTTTTTCTCAGTCATGTTTTTATTCTGCCGTTGTCATCAACAATTACCCATCAACGGGAATAACCTGCGAAGCGCAAATCGGCCCTGTACCCAGTTAAGCTAATAAAGCTAATACTGCAGTTGAAATCACAACGTCACTTTTTACTTTTTGCCTAAAGTAGGCAATAAATAGATTAAAATGAATGAATGGAAGAATCAACACAGTAAATATGATGTCTTCTTTGCTTTGCCACTTGGTTGCTGGTATTCCCAGTGACGTAGTGATTTGGAGGTGGAGATATGGGTGCAGGTTTACCAGTTTAAACCCAACTCATTTATCCTGAGATCTTGATGGTGAACTTCTGTGTAGTACCGTACTATTTCTTTCGATGCTTATATCTTACTGGGTGTGAAGGTGGGAAACGACGACGGCGTACCAAAACCGTGGAGTGTTCGTTAAGAGTGTCATCCTGTTTCCGGCCCACACGATTTTCAACGTCTTGAATTACACGCTTAGTTCCCGACCAAGGGACAAATAGCTGGAGCATTCGGGCGGTTTCTTTACGTTGACATGAGCATGACATCGTAAAGCAATCAGTTTCTGGAGACAATAATTTTGTTGAAGTTCAATTGACCGTTTTTTTCACAAGCGCCATCAAAATGGATTCGCATTCGTTACGCTTCGTAAGTGCTTAATGTTATGACGGCAGAACCATCAGAATAGCGAACATTGGTTAGCTGCTATCCGTCTGCTTTCGTTCCCATGTTTTTCCTTTCATTTTTCTCTTGACTTTTCCGAAACTGGCCGATAATAGTTTTGACGTGACGGTATCTGACGAAATTTCGTTTGCGCAGTTGTGATATGACTCATGGAAGAAATATACGGGCTGAACAAGGATAGTGTGCTTCTTTAAGGTTTACAATCGTTTTAAAGTTGGTAAAAGTGAGGAAAAGTCGTTCTGTCGCAACACTTGACTGAGTTTCGTTATCGAATGGATATGATCCATCGTAATGAACCATTTCTCAAGCTTTTTTCCGTGTTTGTCTCTCTTTTTTCCAGGATTCTTTCAATACCGTTGAGACTCTTGGAAGAAGATCGAGGACAACTGACACAATGATACTGAGATATTTGCAAAACTCCAGACCGCAGGTGTCTGTGGTGGGGAACGAACGCGCTATTGTCCTTTCCGGGGAATAACGCGTTCACCACCACACCGTCCGGACCTTCGTTTTGCCTGTCTCTCAGCTAGTTCTATTGATCTTTTGCCATCAGCAATCATCCGTCAGCGGGAACTAGCTGAGAGACAGGCGAAATGAAGAACCCGCATGGTGTGGTGGTGAACGCGTTACTCCTCGGAAAGGAAAATAGCGCGTTCGTTTCCCACCGCAGACACCAGCGGTCCGGAGTTTTGCAAATATCTCAGCATCATTGAAGTTATATTTCGCATTACACCCTGCCAAAAAAAAAGAGTGGGCAGTAAATAAAACGGTTGAGATTGTGATTTCAACTGATACAGTTCTATTTGTTGTGGATATCGGTGGTCTTTAGGTCTCTGGAAGCGATTCTCCCCTCTCAATCTCCTAATCTGTTTTTTTATTTATCTTAAATTTATGAAGTGAAATATAGGAAAAGGGAATGTGTTTCTGAGGATTGGCGGCGCGTTCTTCAGATTATCGAGGTCCATGCTTTCGTATTCAATTAAGGACTACTGGTAAACTTTAACAATATGCGCAGGTAAAGCGGTGATGATTTTTTGCAAACATTCATAGCAACATATCATGCGGAAAGATCTAGCGGGTCCTATCTGAACTCGTGCAGTCTTTATTGTTTAGGCAAATTATTTGATTCTCTGCTGCGCAGTGATGGTTGAAGCTCTCGCGGCATGTGATACCCATATGTGTCGTAATCGTTTTGCGAGAGTGGCCGGTAAGATACGTATAGGTCTAATTTTTTTTTCCGTTTTTTCAGATGGTTTATTTTAGTGCACAGAAGTTTTTTCTCCTATCACAATGTATACTTTTTATCGATTGGACACTATTTTTTCTTCACGGCAGGGTGTTGTATGAAATACAACCACCAACAGAACGAAATAGAACGAGGGCCTCTATGGTACAGTGCTTAACACGCGAGCCCTCTGAAAGGGTGATCGCGATTCGATATGGCCTGGGATCCAAGTTTTGCAAATATCTCAACGCGTGATGCGCTTAGAAATGTACAATAAACGAGCTCACTAAGCAGAAATTAGGTCGCTAATCGATTACTACTTCAGTTCTAATTGCTATAGTGAATGCTAGTTATCGCGTAGAGTGTGCCAGCATAAAAAATACTGAAATAGAGAGATATGGAACGTTAGAGTAGAACCTTTTCCACAATCCATTTATGTTCACAACCCACGAAGTACTCTAGTTATTGAAAAATTATTGTTCGATATCAAAAACCTGCAAATCCGTAAGGGATAAAAACTGGGCATCGTCTAGTCCGTAACAAATCCCAGACTAGGCGTCGTGGCGAGAGTGCTAAAGACGTCTTTTCGAAGCACTTCGCGTACAAAGTGCTTGCTTGCGTGCTGATGGTAGATAGCCCGTCGACTCCCTATAATTTACACTGTTCAGACACTACTGGCTAGTAGTGCTTAGCTTGACTGGAAATGAAGCGTAAATTAAACGAGATAGCACTAGAGCTGATGTAGTCCTTTTGGGGTGCAGCTTTTCCTTTATTCCACAGAATCGCCTGAGAGGAGAATTGCCACTGATTCTTAGGCACTTCAACTGTCCTCTCTATCTTTGGTTCATTTCGGTTGCGGATTTTTATCCATTGTTTCTCTAGTGCGGAATGAACATCAACATTGCATTTATGGTAGGGTTATATTATTTGGTTTTGTAATGTAGTTTTGAGGATACATTACTACTTGAGTCGTGGCGGAGTACAAAGTTAAAATTCCGCAAATGTCTTCTTAATGCTCCGTTTGTCTTTCATACGTCTTCTTTTCCGATTTTCCCACGTAAACCTTGCCAGTGTTTTGTAAAAATTTCTCAAAGTCCTCTGTAGAGTTTTGAAGTCTTGTTCCTAACAAGTGATGACCGATGCTGGTTTTGTATAACAGGCGATAATTTTGAATGCCTATAATTCTTAGGGAACAGGGAGCATGACATTTTCGCAGAGACGACCTTTCTCTAGGTTCTTCTAACTTCGTTTTTTTGTGACTTCTAGCACAATTTCAGGAGCTGCAGTCGTCAGTGAAACATTCTGGGACACTATCGTACTCTGGTGGACTAAATTCCATTTGTTTCACCGTCGCTTTCCGTGTGTAAACCTTGACAAGAAGTTTTTTGGTCTCGAAGAAACCTCGATTTGTCCTTGTTGGCAAAAGCCTGTAGATTATAGTGGTTTTATTCCACTTTTGTTTCATTTAATAGAGTTCTCAGGGAGCTGAGATCTATTTCTTCAGTGTTGTAAGAGCTAGTTGTGAACCCAGTTTTCGGCTCCTTATGACTCTTATTGGTGATTAGTTAACACATACACGACTACGTCTAATTTTGCTAGGCACTCGCTTGGGGCTACACCTACTTTCCGCTGTATGCAGTGTGCATTAAAATTTGATCCATGAAGGTTTTTTCTTTGTAAAGGACCAAGTGTAGAGGATAGCTTTTCCTTTCGACACTTTATACAGTAGTTTTATTGGATAAACTTTCGAATGAATGCGAAAACTACAACAAATGAACTCAGAGGGAAATAAACAGAGAAGCCGAGCATGCATTGATATAAAATCATATGATCAGTTGTGATTTAAGTTTCTCGCTTTTGAAAGGGATTTAAATTCAAGATTCAGTAAACTTTCACTGTATTTTCTTCAGTCCGGTTAAATTTTTGGTCCAGCTAACACTTTCCCGTTTGGCGTTCGTTTTCTTGCAGTTGTTCGAGAATATTCGGCATAATGATTGCTATTGTTTCTTTGTCGAGTGGAACAGTTAATGTTTAGAGCCGACGTGAACTACTGAAACAGGCGAAATATGACGAAGTTTTTTTTTAAGATGAGTGTCGCCAATCCATGGGAAGTATCGGTAGCCGAACATCAATCAAATAGTGCCCAGTTCGCTTTGCTCAATCCTCAGAATGGCCGAATTGATGGAAATACAGCACGAAATGTGCTAATGAAAAGTAACCTACCTCCACAAGTATTAGCACAGGTGAGTCTGCCTAAACCTTTAAACTGTTGGTGTGCGCAGAGAACCGTAATAATTTGTAGTAGTTGTCTTTCACGAAGACAATTTTTATCAAAGTTCTCACCTTTTGTGTGTCATATGTCTTCTATTACTACGCTGATTTATGTGGGTGATTGAGTTCGTATGCAGATTCGGCCACGGCTTGAGGATCTGTCATTCTCTGTCCTCATTGACGTGTTGAATAGTGTTGTGACGTATTGTGCGTGATTCTCTCTGAAGTTTTAAATTAGACATGCTAGAGTGTTTCCAGATCCACTAAAGGATATTACCGACTTTTGTGGATCGGGAAAGGTTTTTTGCACCGCGACCAAGATTATTCTGCTATGTTAATGATCCGTGTTTTCATTCGGTGGAAATATCACTTCTGGATCAAAATTTGCAAAATTTCTTTGTCGCTGACAATTCTAGAACGATATATCTGTAATTATGTTCTCACAAAGTGCCCTTTTTAGCCGACGCGTGGTTGGTGTAGATGTTCTTATTGTTTTTGTTGTTGTAACAATGGCTGACGTTTCGGCGACTTCGCCTTCCTCAGAGCCTTGCCATTGGACCACCTGTGTGTTGTTCACGAGTGTGGTCCATCGGCATTCTAGGATGAGTGCTGAAATTCGGAAATAAAATATGTATGTATTTCGCATTTGAAAAGGTGCTTTTTAAAGATCTGGGCCTTGGCTGACACAAATCGAGATGGTATGCTTGACGTTAGGGAGTTTTCCATTGCGATGCGATTGACACGAAACTGTTTGTCTGGCTTTCCGTTACCATCGACATTGCCTCCATCGCTCATGCAGGTGCCAGCAGGAAGTGGTCCACCGCAAGTAATGCCACACATGAGTGCCACGCCACATCTGAATAACGTGTGTACTCCAGGTAAAACCCCTAAAGCTTCAATTATTTCAGCTTCCATTTTTTATTCCGATTTTTTTTGTTATTAAATAGTCGTTCCACACAACGTTTAGATGCCTCTATTCACATAGCACCGCGGAATACTATTGTTTATGCTGACAGTCTTCAATAAAAGTGGTCATACTTTTTATATTTTGCGCAGTTTTCAAACAAATAGAAGTGATAGCATTTCTTTACGTTAGAAAATATCACCGGTAGGTAGCGCAGTGGTGATGATGTTGATTATTACGAGCACGGAGCTGGTTCGAGACCACACGTGGCCCACCAAATGTCATCGCTTCGAGATGAGGAAATTAGCAGCAGACTTTGCAATCGAAGTGCCCTTCAATCTCAGCCATCTCAGGACTTGAAGGAGAGCGACTCGACTAGCACTCAACAATATTCATTATGAAAGGAAATTGCTTATGCATCAGCCGAAGCCACAGGCAAAAAAGTGTTCGAAGGCCTTCATGGGTATTGCATCCAAGCAAAGGGATCGATTACAAGTGCTAGGATCGGCATTTTATGCGTGAAAGCTGGGTCGTGTGAAACGAAAAATTGAAAGAACTCGGAATTATTAGCTAGCGTACTTTCAGTGTTTCTGACTAACGGAGTTACAATATTAATCCTTATTCTAACCATTAATGACCCATTAGTTGCAGACCCTACCTCTCGACGGCAGACGCCAATCATGCGTTTTCGGTTCCTTATGTATGCACATGTTGAGATTCTTCAATTTCGTTCGTATTCATCGTAAGATGAATACTATCGCAAAAATAGTGACTAGAGTTGGTTCTATTTGCCCATATAGAACAATCGATCTTTTTACTCATGATTGGTCAGCTTGCATTGCTTAAAAGCAACAAACTTTTTTGTTCCCGTTAATCTGGTATTTAATATTAATCTCATTAGAATGACTGTGGTAATGAGTTGTTCATGACATATCTTGCGCAACTCATTGTAGATGGTCAAATATAAAATATCCATTCATGAACAATCATTCAAATGTAGTATTTGTAAAGTACAAATCTACAAAATTTAATTCAGAAAGATTTTATGTATCAAGTAGTAAAGCATTCATGTAGAATTTTCTGCCAAATAGTATAAAAGAAACAGGCTATAGGTTGGCAACAAATTCTGTTGTTATAAAGCAGTGATCGGAGGCGTCCTGCAACGCACACGTGGAATCGATCTCACCTCCCATGGCCCAACGAGTCTTCTATCCATCCGAGGTCGGCAAATTGAACCAGAGTTGTCTGTGAGGATAGCAACACTGGTTGGATACATCGATAGGCCACCGTGAGTCATTGTAAAGCCCAGATATGCATTCAATCACCTTCAGTGATGCTTAGTGAAGTCGAATGCATGACGCATCCCTCAAGGACTGATCAACACCGAGAGCTTTATCCTTTTTTGCCATGATCAAATTGTGGATTTTACATTAACGGACGTTAATTTTTGAAATAGACAAACGATATATATATATATATGTATATATATATATATATAGGCTGATGACAGTGGAGAACTAACTACCTTATTCTTCGTGTTTTTGTTGAGCAAACGCGAGATGTTATTATTCTTTATTCACGAATAAGCGGACTTTTCGGCGGATTTCGCCTTCCTCAGAGTCTGGAAAGGTCAAGTTGATAGCAATCTACTCGGCCAGACGCCTCCATAACCAAACAAAGAAACTCTAAACCAAGATTTCAGTCACATTGGACACAGCTTTGCACACTCACCGCTTTCTATGAGGTTTCTACTAAGTATGCCGCGTGAAGACCAACCGCACAGAAACCACATGAAAGCGTAATGTGCCCCTCCCATCAGAATAACAGGCTTATATACTGTCCAATATCACGTGTGATAATGAGGCATTCTTCCCTGCGGTTCATTTTCGGATTTCTGGAGTTAATCCAGAATGCCTCGAGAGTTCTTCGCGCCTGTGTTCTTGATTCGCGTGCTAGGATCGTGACACGTACTTCAAAGTCCATCCCCCCTTATTCGTGAATAAAGAATAATAACACCTCGCGTTTGCTCAACAAAAATACGAAGAATTAGTTGTTCAATGCCGATGTTAATAGAAAGTCGGTCGTGGGAGTAACTACCTTATATTATGCCCAGTGTTAATACGTTATAGAAGTGTTTTTTAAGGACGGTAAAGTACTTCTGCAGAATATTTAAATGTAGCAGAAAGTATTAGCTGATGTAGAACACACTGGAAGCGAGTGTTCGCTGTTAAGGAAAGACTCAACGCTAAATCCATACCGTATTGTTTTATTGGTTTAAAGAACGAAACCGGCGTGAATACATATGCAGCATTAGATTAGGAGCGACGGGAAGCTTCTATGAGAAATCTCTATAAAAGTCAGGGAGTGTTAATGTGCTCAATAAGTGAGATGCAGTGAGTTCATCTCTTCTTCAACCACGTAAAAAAAACTAATCAAAATGTGATTTGTTAGCTGTAGTGGGGATTGGAGTACAGCTTATTTCTCTGTAGCAAAATGTGTTGTACTAGATCGAGTGCTTTACATTACGACGATCTTCAGTACGTAAGCGGACTACGCCATGACATACCCACTAATCCAGTCTGTCCATCTACATGACTGGTAGCTTATGCATGTCAGTATTGTTGTGATGAGGCAGTGCTTGAGAATTCTCGGTAGTAGACAATGTTTTCCATGTGTAGACGACCTAGTATGGTAGTGCGCGTTGCATCTGAGCGTATCACGCCATATGCAGAGTATCTAAGTCTCATACTAGTACCAATTCCATAGACTCCACTCACAGCTTTCTGCCATCGCAAATAAGCGCAGTTAGCTACCATTAGGAAAGTATTCTTTGTCACACTTTTTTCCAGTTTAGGCAGGATGTCCACATCGATTCTGACCTGTTTCACGTGTAGTCACGTTAAGTATCGATTCGATCGGATAAGAATAAAGTCTATTCATCGTTTTCCGTTATTACTTATCACTATTCGAGCATCTTATATTATAGTTGTACAATGAGCTCCGTTCACTCAGAAACCATATAGAGAACCACATTTTACTGATGGTGCCTTTTATTTTTGCTATGTCAAGTGGGATGATCACTTAGAGTAGATAGTCAGACTTTGCCATAACACTCAAAATTACCTACCTGCAGTAAGGCGATAAACTTTTGGCTTTTCAGGTAGGTAGTACAAAAGTTCCTGTACTTTTTCGATATATCGCCGTTTTTTTGCAATTTGAAACTTATTGAACCGTATCGAAGTAAGGAAGAAGAGAGATTTTACAAAGAATTTCGTGCTGAAGTTTTGTGTATCCGATCGTTTTTTTTCTAATTAGCACGAAATGTTCCTTTTCAATAATAGAGAATGCCTATCTACTTTTTAAGTGGGTGAAGTAGTGATCTAACTTTTTCCTTTATTTACTTCCTATTGCTGATACATCTTGCAGTAACTCCCACGACCGACTTTCTATTAACCTCGGCATTGATCAAGTAATTCTTCGTATACTTGTTGAGCAAACGGGAGGTGTTATTTTTATTCTTTATTCACGAATAAGCTCACGTTTCGGCGGATTTCGCCTCCTTTAGAGCCGGGAAAGGTCAAATTGACAGCAATCTACTCGGCCAAACACCTCCATAACCAAACAGAGAAAACGCTAAACCAAGATTTCAATCACATCGAACGCGGACTCTTTGCACACTCACCGCTTTCTATCAGTCTTCCAATGAATATGTCGCGTGGAGACCAACCGCACAGAATTCACATGGAAGCATAATGTGCTCTTCCCATCAGGATAACATGCTTATATACTGCCCAATATCACGCGTGATAGTGTATTCTTCCCTGCTGTTCATTTTCGGATTTCTGGAATTAATCCAGATCGCCTCGAGAGTTTTGCGCGATTGTGTTCTGGATTCTTGCGCGAGGATCGTGTCACGTACTTCAAAGTCCTCTCCGTTATGTCTCTGGGTCCTATGCGTGCCTAGTGGGGTGTTTGGTTAACGTTTGCCGGCTGGATCGTCTACTTATTGCGCAGCCCAGCAGCGCGTACGTGATGGTGTCCTTCGACGTCACCACCCTTTATACAAACGTGTCGAGTGACTCCGCAGTGCAAGCCATATTCGAACAACATGAAAGAGAAATAAACATGTATGGCTTCAAGATAAAGCACCTGATGGCACTCTTAAAAGAATGCTTGAGCTGCTCAATCTTCAGATGATCCGGAAAGTACTACGCTCAAATAAGAGGGTTGGCAATGGGACAGCGAGTGGCACCAAGTCTTGCCATTGCTTTTATGTCTAAGTTGGAAGCACCGGTGACTGATCTCGGGCCGCTACTCTACTGTAGATGTATAGATGACTGTTTTGTCCTTTGCTCAGCACAAGAAAAAATGGACAAATGTTTCGAGTTGTTAAATGCACAGTAAGAGTATATCATGTTCACCCTAGAGAAGCCGAAAGATAAATGGCTTCCATTCCTTAACGTCCAAATTCACCTCTCAGAAAATGGCTACATTACAAAGTGGTACCGAAAGCCAAGTAGTAAAAACATCTTGGTTCATTATCCCCTCCTCTCACACCTATCACACGAAAAGGGTGCTTGTAAGAAACATGTTTCGAGCAGCAACGAACGTGTGCACGGGAAGAGAGCAGAGAAAGGAGTCCCGGAACTTTTCGCGGCAAATAGCCATTTTTAATGGCTACGAAACTGTAGCTCGAGATAGGTGTAGAGGAAACCACAGGTACCCCAACGACAACTCTGGCGACAATATGGTCCCGTTTTTCCTACCCTTCATCTCAAATGAAGTAAGTGCAGCTGTAAAACGCTGCTTAGTGTGGTGTAATGGATAACACTTAAGCCCCGGTAAGGGCAATCGCATGTTCGAATCTGCTCGGCGCTCTTAGTTTTGCAAATGTCTCAGCATCATAGTGAAAGCAGCAATTTCCCACTAATCAAACAGGTATAGTTTTGTTCTTGAAAACGACTGCGATAATCAGTATAGCTGTTTTGTTTTTTTTTGTTGTGTAGCCTGCTTAAATGTAGTGCGATGTTTTTCCGAGTACCTAAGAGTGGGATTAGTAGCTAGATTCATTGCAAAATGTCATTAAATGCGCGATGTATGGCACCTATTTGTTCTCATCACCATGAAATTTCATGACTTTGAAGTCCAGCTTAGTGATAGATCTGTATACTCCAATATTAAAAGTCGTGTAGAATGCTGGTCGAGTTGATTCTCTGTGCTTTCCAGAGATAGCCGAGCTAAAACATTTTCAAGTAGATTAAAGGGATAGGATTGGAGATTGGATCGAACCAGCACCATGCATTCCCGATGGAATACATCACTTACCAACTACGCTGCTCTGCTTCCCCACTCCACCAAATATAATAAGTTTATGTGAAAAAAGTAAAATAAATATAAAAAGTCAAGACCTTAACTAATGAGGACAGCGCATGTTTTTCGACATCTAGGCAGAACATGAGATTTCTGACTTATTTCTATAGATATGGTATGTATCAAGAGGTTATCTTTTGTTCAGATATGCCAAAAATGCAATATGGGACTTCTCCAATGCAGCCGTTGATGCCCTCATTTCCTATGTACCACACAGCGCCAGCGGGATTGTTAGGGAGACGGTCTTCGGAGACACAAAATGGTGGAATTGCTGCCACTTTTACACAGGGTAGACAATGCGGAAACTGGGCAATTCCTCATCAAGCAAAACTTCGATATAGTCAGCAGTTTAATCAGCAGGACAAGGTAATGTTTCTCCAAGCTTGTTGGCCAGTGGTTTCGTTTTTATCTTCAGGATAAATTTTATCATTTTCTAAAACTTGTCATGGGGTTTTTCTATAGATAATAATTCGTGAACGACAGGTTTTCTTCCTGCTGTCCTGGATTCATGCACTTTCATTCTGTGTTCTTCCGCTACTTTATTTCTTAACACTCTAGCGAAGACGAGTAATTTCACTTTTCTTCAATAGTGGACAACGCCTAATTTACAGTCTTTATAGAATTACTGGTTTTTCGAAAACAAATAATAATTTTTCAATAACTAGAGGGCTTATTGGGTTGTGAACACGAAAGGATTGTTGAAAAGAGTCTGCTATAGCGTTCCGTGGATATGAATGATATTTGCGCTGTTATTTACTATATGTTACTATGGTCCATCATACAAGACACTGCTGTCGGCATTTGGATGAGTTTTCAACCTACGCTCTGTCTGTTCCAGTATTTTTTCTACCCGAACACTCTATGCGATAACTTTCATTCATTATGATGATTATAATTGAAATAATAATAGATTACCACTATTTTTGGTCAGTGTACTCGAGCAGAAAGCGGTTTTTTGTATATTTCCAAGTGCAGAATAGACGTTTTCCTGAGCAACACCATTACATCTTTGTTCTGCAGGGTATCTATTGGTTACGAGAACTATAGGAAAACAGTTCTGTGTGTTAAAATAAACCATTGAAAAGGAAATGAAACCTGTGGAGGTCATACTGGCCGTTCCGCGGGCTTTGAAATGATTGCCATAGAGGCCACCCGTCGCGAGAGTGTTAATAGCATCGAGTTTAAGCACCTGGGTGAAATAGTCAAGGTTGTAGATTTTTCAAATATTACTTTGTCTTTACTCTTTACAGCGTTTTTCTACAAGGTACTGACTTCAGCTGGAGTCAGTTATTTGCTGATAAATTGTTTCCAAAGAGTAATGTTTAACATAGTTTTCTCCTCATGCTTTTAAAGGCGACGCTTTAACACACAACGCTAAGGGGTCAATTTCTAATGATGGTCTCGTGGGACGACATTTTGTTCTAGATTAGTAGTGAAACTAATGGTGAATTTGTTTCTCCTCACTGGTTGCGCGGACCACAGCACACTCCATTGTTTCGGAGCTCTGCTGATTTAGCCATTGTGGTTCCCTGCAATTCCGAGGACAGCCTGCCCAGTCTGCTCCAAGTCGTTACCACGAAAGGCAGCCGCAGCCCTTGTGGATCAGAGGGAGATTTGCCACCATGGGACTTTGATACCAAGGCGGTGGTGGATCCTGGTATTGGTTTACTCTAGCTGGGTTTCCTGATAGAAGCACAGGACTCAGCTTGGGAGACGCTGCCGCGAGGACGAATCCCCACACTGTACATCGCAGTCCGACACCCAGGAACACTTCCTGGCCGCGATGTGGTAGTGGACCGTTGAGAGGATGAGTTGGGAGCATCAAACACTTGTAGAAGAGGCTCTAGTGTTGTAGCGGTCTATTTGTTACTCTTTGCAGTTGACATTGCTTCAATAGTGACACTGCAGTAAACGTTTTGAAGTCTAAGATGATGCTGAGATATTTGCAAAACTCCGGACCGCAGATGTTTGCAGTGGAGAACGAACGCGCTATTGTCCTTTCCGGGGAGTAGCGCGTTCACCACCACACTACGCGAGTCCTTCGTTTCGCCTGTCTCTCATCTAGTTCTATCGATCTTTTGCCATCATCAATCACCAGTTAGCGGGATTGATCTGGGTGGCCCAAATTGGCAACGAACCCAGTTAAGCTGAGGCTGAAGTCGAAATCACAATCTTAACCTTTTATTTGCTGCCTGCTTTATTTTTTAACGGCAGGGTATCATGTGAAATACAACTAGGGTGATGCTGAGATATTTGCAAAACTCCGAACCGCAGCGTAAAAACTTGCTTAGACTGTTAAATAATAATTACATAATGTGTGCATATTTTGAAAGAAGTCCATGTTTTGTGCAGAAGTTAGTTATCTGGATACATGGAAAGCCCTTCTTGACGACTAGCGCGAGCCTCAGCATGTTTTCTTTCCGCATCTTTTCCTCACGATCTCTTGCCATGGTGATTTTCTTCGAGTCCGGTGACGTGTGCTAGTGTCATATCGCGATCTCTAAAGCGTTTGCAATTGCGAATACAGTTAGTTGATTTTGGTTACAAACTCGTCCACACATCGTGTACTTGGCCATCTCAGAGAACATGTGCATCCTGTTGCAGTACAATTTATGGTTCATTTCGACGATGGTCCACACACGTTTCGCTATTCATGTCTGGGTCGCGAAGATGACATAAGACTTCGACAATCTGAACTGTGCATTGCGATTATATTTCAGAAGAAGTCGTTCAAATGCTGTAAGGGTGGTGCGCAGAAATCTTCCAGTAGTTGTGGTATCAGCACCATGTTTTTGCCGCATAGTAGAGCGGTTGGAGCACCGAGGATCACGGTGCTCATTATGTTTACTGAACGTCTAAGACATGCGTAAGAGGTTGGTAATCAGAGAACCATCTAATTCGATTTGTTCGCTTTCGCCTCATCGGTTGCTCGTGAACTCGGAACTTAGTATATATATATATATATATATATATATACATATATATATACGTATATATATACATATATATATGTACGTAGCACTCATCGGCATACTAAGCAATTGCCATTAAGCAAGTATATGTTTAACCAAGCATGAATCCGGTCTAAATGTTTTGATCGTGCGTCGTTTAAGCGGTGTCGGATTTCGGCTTTATCTTCTTACTGATACACTTCAGCAACGTGTTGGATTTCTCACGGGTCAAGCAGGACGGAGCGCACTGGGCATCAGCGGTTTACCGACACCTACACTTGCTCATATATGGACGCTGTCCGATGTCAACAAGGATGGAAAGCTAATGGTGGACGAGTTCTGTATTGCCATGCACCTTATAGATATGGTCAAGGTAAATAAAATCTTAAAAAATAATCAGAATTTATGTTTCTGACGGATATGTTTTTTCGGTGTAGTGTCCTAATACAAATACTGTCAATGTGGTGCATTTATACAAACTGAACTATTTTTCGTGCAGAACTGACTGATCACATAACTGTTGTTGATGTTTCAGGCTGGTTACGCGCTTCCTGAACAAACTCCGCCGGAACTGGTACAAATGTGTGGTTTTTCACGGTCAGCAAGCAATAGTCCACTGTTAGAACCAGGAGCGCCACCAGCACAGAAAATCTCTACACCTAAGACGTTTGAAGATAAACGCATGGATAACTTCGCACGCGGACAAGCAGAACTTGAACGACGGCGACAGGTGCTCATGGAAGAGGTTTGTGAGATCATTGTATACAAACTCTAGTGAAACGAACAGCAACCACCCGTTGTATGAATAGTAAAACTTCAATTAAGGTATTCTGTTCTGTTTTTAGCAACAAAGTTAAGAACATCTGCGATAATTCTTATCGGATTCAATGCATTTTTCCGGTGGTTCATTTGTGCGCGTAGTTTTTTCTCCAACACTTTTTACGATGAGTCCATAGCCTACTCGCCAAAGTGTTTTGTAAGGTGTGATTGAAGAGAACCATATTCTGCATTTGATAGAGTTTTTCAAGTGAGTTCGCAAGTCATAGGCTGCTGGTGATGGTTGGGGTGGTAAGGTCTCTGTTCTGGTGAAGATAGTACAAATCAGGAGTGTACGAAGATATGTCTACGGTGCAAATATGAATAGATTAGTTTTGCGAAGAATTGCTATCCTTTATATCGACTGAGAAGCATAAACACTGGTGCTAGTGAGTGGGGCATTTGACAGTTTTCTACCTTTTTTTGGCAGAAGATGGTGAAATGTATAATTCACGTTGGCAGTCCACGAAAATTTAGCAAAAAATCAAACTTCGTCTTATAGTGCTCACTCGGAGAATAATGCGTTGCCTTAAATGTGCTAATATATTGTTACATTAATATTAAATAATGTTAAAAAATGTTTGGACACTCAGGAAAATCGTCGTCGTGCTGAAATTGAGAAACGGGAGCGAGAAGAGAATGAGAGGAAAGAGCGAGAACGTTTAGAAAAGGAGAGACGGCGGGAACTCGAGAGAGAAGCCGAGTTAGGTACATTACTCTCCGAAGTCGCTTTATATATTCTTGACGATAAGTTGTTTTTGTTGTTTTGAACATAGTGTAATTATCACCTTGTATTTTCGCGTACTATACATATTTAGCTGGAGATAGTTTTTGTTCTACGGTGCGAGATAAGCTTCATTGAGCATTAGGAAGAGTTTGCCAACTAGCAGCTGAATGCAAAGATCTTTTAAGAACGTCTTCGGCAGTTAGAGGAAGCTCGGATTGAGCAGGAACTGAAGCGGCAGGTCGAACGTGAAGCTCTTCGCAAAGAGGCCGAGCGCCAACGGCAAATCGAGGCCGAGAAATTGAGGTTGAAAGAAATGCAGGTATCATTATTACTTCTCCGAGTACGTATTTGAATTGTAATAATTTTAGCTCATTTTTGCTACTAAGTGGAATTTATGGTAATATTCATATAGTAATGGTTTTCCATACGTTGCTGGTTTCTTAGTAGATGTTTTATAAGAACCTTGGTTATCAACAGTTCGAAAACAAGTAATTAATAAAGAGAAAACTAAAATTGTTTATTTTTTAAGGAGATGTGGCAGAGTTCCCCCAATAATTGTGAGAAAGTATCAGCTCTTATACCATATAAATGGAGAAGTTGTATGTCCCCGAAAATTTAGCTTTCTTCGCGAATCACTTAAATAAAGAGCATTAGCTGGTGGTCAACCTCGTTGCAGTGTGGATGTGAAAGAGTGTAATTTTTAGCGGGTACGCTTCATTTCCTTGAGACGCAGGTGGATCCAGGGAATGGACTCTCTTGTTCTGCTGCGCAGATTTGGCACATACCTTCTCCATTTGTAAGGACGTATTTATGCATGCGTGTGTTGGTGTGTTCTCGTTTATGCAGATTATGTTCCACGAGTGAATTCGGCTAAGAGCCAGCTATCACGTGACAGGGAAGCATATGGGAGGCGGTTAGGAATCACCTTCAACAAATAAGCTTCCATCTACTCTGGGAGAGACTGGGAAGATACCCGTGAGTATGCACTACTACGCCATTGAGAGTTCAGCAATCTTTACGTGGGTATCGAAAAGCGAAATACAGGGAAATAAACAGGCCTCATTCCCTTGAACTGGAAAGAGCTCCCAATATGGCAGCGTTGGGTAGGACGAGTACGGAGAGGCTGCTAAAATTTCAGGGCCGTTCTAAGCTGCCTAAATTGCACCAGACTAAGGTGACGATTTGTACTTGCAATGCGCGCACACTTGCATCTGATTCCTCGATAGAGGCCGTGATCGTGCTTTCAAGAAAGATAAGGTACCACTTTATCGGACTGGGCGAGACTATAGAATGCCACCGGTTCAACGCTGTCTAGGAACTGTTCCTCAGAAAATGTGACAGTAGAGGAGTCGGTGGTGTCGGTATTCTCATCAACTCGAGTTTGGCTATGAACATCGATTCATTCGTACAAATAAAAACCCGAATGTTTACGATTGAAGAGATTCGGACCAATATCGGCTTCGACCATATTGGTCGTCCGCGCAGAGACAACGAACTATAACGAATTCGAAACGCGTTGTATAGACTTGGAGAGGTTCTACAGAGAAGACCATACATTCTTCAAGGTCATTGTTGGAGATTTTGACGCTAAGATGAAACCCAAAGGAACGTCTAAAGAACGATAGATTGGGACCCACGGATTAGAATGAAACGAGAAGGGTTGAGTGACTATGTGTGTTTGTCACAACAACCGAAAGCATCCACGGTAATTCGCAAATGCAAAGGCTCCACCCACAACGCTGGACGTGAGAGTATCTCAGTAGAGGGTAGCATAACGAAACAGAACGTATCGTAGTAAATAGAAGGTTTTTTCTAACCGATGTCATTGTTGTTTGTTGTCTAACCGATTGTTGTTTGTCATTGTACACGGTATCCGACCATCGCCTTCTTCGTGCAAGATTCTATTTCTATTTCTCGCGGAAAGTAGAAAAAACCGCTATTAGCGTTGAAGTAAGCGTAGCTATTAAACGATGTTTAAAAAGGGCAGGTCTAGAGGAATCGGTAGCGATAGTTGAAATACCACCGGCTACTCTACGTCGTTAGTTAGTTCGTAACCGCCTGTATGACCGTCTATGTGAAACAACAAATTGCGTAATTTGCCCTTACGGCAGGGACGGTGATTGCATGAGTTCAGGTACGATATACCTGACCACTTGTAATAATTGCGGAGGTGAATGAATATATTAGCGAAACGGACAGACTTTTGTTTATCCGTATAAAGGAACACCTAGATGGCAAACGAAAACTAGGACAAAGCAGTCCACTAGGCACGCATAGGATACAAAAGAATAGCGGAGACGATTTTGAAGTAAAAGTCAATATCCTTGCACAGAAGACATGGAACACCAGGGCGAAAACTTCTTGAGGCTTTTTGGATAAATGCCGAAAACCCTACAATGAATAGCAGGGATGAGAGCCCAGAGGTCATACGCGACCCGACCCCGTATATTTGCATCAATTTCTGATGTGGAATGGTGCAGACATCAACCATATGCGACTATAATCAGCTGTCCTAATCTTCCTCATTGGAAGTTACGTAAAAAGCGGTGAGTTTATCGAGAAGTTGTTGATCATGTAATTACCATAGAGTTTTTCGTCTTTTTGTAAGCGTTACTGAAGCGTTTGGCCTAGTAGATTGGCCTGGCCTAGTATATTAGTATACCCTTCCAGGCTCTGAAGAAGGCGATAATGCCGAAACGTCAGCTACTGTTGTATTGTAGTGTTTTTCTATGGAAGTAATTGTATGCTGAACCTCGCGATTACTGAACAAGAAAACGAAAGCCGCTAAATTCAAAAAACGATAGTTCATTAGTCAGATATTGGGACGATCTCGTTCTCGATAACATCGACAACAATTACAGTCGATTCAACGTCGTCTCATTAGCGCTGTGAAAGCTGAGAGCTCGGAAATCACCAAAAGACGTCTGTCTCTAGAAACACTGGAGCTGATACACCAGCGTGGAATCGCACGAGCTGCAGACAACCGCTAACTCACTTCTGAACTTGCGAAACTGCAGACAGGCGCTAAAAAGTCATGAAAAGAGCAGTGTGTAATTATGGTCGAAGCTGAAGAGGATAAGAAGAGCATTCGCAAAGTCCATCGATGCTTCCCCAATTATAACACCAAATTGGTAGCAATCCGACGCCCAGACGTAACAGTTACAGCTTCTAAAAAGGCATTGGAAAAGTCATTCACGACCGCCATTCGGATCACTTCAATAGCCTCGCCCTGCTGTCCTCATATGAAATATAGGAGGATGAATATGTACCACTGGTTCATCCTCCTCAAACCCGACAAGCTGTTTCGTCGGTAAATGATCGAACAACAGCTGGTCCAAACAGGATAAGATTTGAATATTTGAAGAACTTCCGCCATTGGCTGAGCTCTTCACACGTTTCCTGCCGGAATGCTGAGTTACTATTCAGTTGAGGACCAGCAAGACTGTAACTGTACTGTTTAAGAAAGGTAAACTTTTCGATATTGGCAACTATCACCCAGTCTACTTACCGTCTACCGTCTATGAACTTTTCATTCGAGTCATCTTTAACAAGATAGACAGAAAACTGGACGAAGAACGGCCATGTGAGCAAGCAGGGTTTCGAAGAGGTTTACGTTAAACCACATCCACACGATAACATGGCTCAATGAAGGATTGTGAGAGCACAAGAGACCGTTCTGTCTCACTTTTATCAATTTAGAGAAGGCATTTGACTCAACTGAGGTAGAAGCAGTTATGGTAGCCCTTGGTAGTCAAAGAGACCCTACTCAATACATAAAGATTCTTCGTTAGCTGTACAAAAATTTCACAGCCAAGTTCATCATCATCATTCTATAACGATATTAACATCAGCGTCAAAGCAGAGGTTAGGCATGGCGTTACCATCTCACCAAAATCATTTGCCGCCATCCTCGAGAACGTCATGCGAAGATTGGATACGATATACGCGAAGATACGATAATATGGGAGTGAAAATCGAAAGGCCGGCAGTTACACCATCTTCGCTTTGCTGATGACGTCGTCTTTATAACACCAACATTAGCCAAGCGGAACGTATGCTTGACGACTTTGATAAAGCCTGTGGAAAGATTCGTCTTCGACGAAATCTCACAAGAACGATGTTCATGAAGAACGGATTGGTTTCGAATGCCCCATTAACGCTCAACGGAGCGAATATCTCCGAATGCTCCACTTATATCTATTTAGGTTGGGAAATCAATATGATGAACGACTTAGCTCCAGAGCTGAGCTGAACGAAACGAGCGACTTGGGGAGCTTTCAAGAGCATTGAGGATGTAGTGAGGAGAACAAAGAACATCCGACTCCATGCCCACCTTTACGACTCAGCGGTATTTCCTGCGTTAACGTATGCTTCAGAAATTTGATTGAAACTGGATGGAAGACCACTCAGCGTTTTTGAACGCTCAGTCGGAAGAACGATGCTGGGAGTATCCCGTTCCACACAACTAAGGGAAGGAATGCGAAACTCCGACCTGCGTCAGCGATCAAAAATCAGGGACGCCGTTCTGTACGCCAAATAGTCGAAGATAAGGTGGTCCGGACACGTAATGCGTATGAATGACAACCAATGGACAAGAGCCGTTAGTAATTGAATTCCTCAAGATGTCAAACGTACTGCAAAAAGAAATCCCATGGTCAGAGTTTTGACGAAAACAGTAGAAAGGGAGTATGATGCTCAACGAGTCGCCAGAGCCAACAGGATGCAGTGGGTTACTCTTGCGCGCGACAAGGGAAAATGGAAGATTTACTGGTGCCGGTTCGAGTCACTCGACGATCAAGCGGACGGTAGGTAACAGGTGGTGCTTGAGTTTGTGCAGGAGTCACTCTGTTTTCCAAACTGTTCAGCAGTAAGTTTCATTGTTTGTCATTTAGTGAAAGTCGAGAAAGAAGATTCCTTTTCTGGTACCCATTTGACACGCTTTGGGTTTGAAATAGTGCGTAAGCAGATGAAATCGTAGTTACGATTCAAACTTAGTCCACATGAAAATCTGTGCGAAACAGTTCAGAATTTCTTCGTTTTTTATCAAAGTGGTAGTAATTTTGGACAGATTTTTAGGCGCAAAAGCAACGGGAGGCGGAGTTAACTGGGCAGCGCCAACAACGTCAGAAGACTTTAACGTTTCAACTCCAAGCGCTCAGTGAGAAGGCAGTAGATACCGATGCAAATATTACTAAGGTAGTCGTTGTCTGGCAAATGTAAGGAAATGTCGGATATCCATTAACGGTATTCGTTGGCGCGAACGTTCCATGGAAACTAATCATGGTTCCTTCTGGCCCAGGGTCCAAGTTTCGTGAATATCTCGTCATCATCATGGTTGTACAGTGGTGACTTTCAGTTTTAAGTCCATATTTCTCATGTGGATTTTATTAATAGCAATAAAAACAATTAGAATCTGTAACGCTTTACTTTCAGGATAAAAGTTTTATTTCTTTACTCTATGACGTGTATTTCTTCCTGTTAATCGGGGCTCATGTTTTGAACATTAAAGCAAATGAAAAAGCGGGATTTCGTCCACTAGGATATGATGTGCTTCCTTAGTGTTTCGTTTACGTTTGCAGCTTTTGCTCTGCCGTTAGAAAATTTAACTTAAATTTCGTTACCTATTTTTTTTTAAGTTTTAGTTTAAAAACACCTTAAATCAGAACAAACGTTCTATGAAAATTACACATGTATTTATCGCAATAGAGAAAGGTCTCTTCTATGAACTGATGAAGTTCTGAACTCCTTAAATGGTCTGGTGAAAAAATAATCACCAATTGTGAAATCGACTTGTTCCGGAAGAGTTAGTTTTAGGCACGAGATCGCATTTCGGAGATAACCCACGAAATTGAAGGAATGAGGGACCAACGTGACAATAAGATGTATCGTATTTCTGAGCTGCAGACAAACAATCAACAGGTGAAATGTAATTCTTGTAAAGTAACGATTAATCCTTCCTGTTCTATTATCGCTTTGGTGCAGACTTCCGGCACCATAGGTATCTGGCCCACGTATCCTCGCTCATTAATGGGTATGAGATTTCTTACATAAGGGGATCTCTAAGACAGCTATATTTGTCCGAAAATGTGTTCCGCTTTTTCAGCTGAGCGTTCAAGCTCAAGAGTTATCACATCAACTGCTGCAACTGCAAAGTGCCAATAAAGAAACAGTGACAAGAAAGGCAGAATTGGAAGCGCTAAGGAAACAGAGAGATGCAGCGAAAATCATGGTAACAGAAATGGCAACCCAGGTAGACACTGCACGTACCAGGACAGCTGTACAGATGGAAGCTGCTGAAAAGGCGGGTTTATTTTCTAATTCTATAGTTTCCAAGTAGATTTTTTGGGCAACGAGGTGTTATGGTGTTCTTATCCTGTTTATAAATTTATTTTTTTAAAAAATTCTTTTTAGGTTTTGAAGCCTGTCTTAGCTAGATATTATTAGTTATTTGCTTTATGCTTTCTGGTATACATTTCTGAATTTGGAGCATTTTAGAAAACTCAGGAATTCGAGGCGGTGCGTGCAGAACTTGCAAGGGCTCGTGACGATTATCGTAATGTGCTCCATGCTCTAGCTGATTTGCAAACACAGGTTTTGCCTAAACTTTATCTTAATTCACGATAGCAATTTGTTTTATTGAAAACAAGCATAATACGCAGCTATTGATCAGATTTTGCTTGATTTTTTCAAAGTTATTTGAACCAGCATGTCATTTGAATATTTAGAAAACCTAGGTGATACCTCAGTTTTAGCGTCACTCAGTTCATTTTATCGTTACTTATTTTAGGCTCGAATGAAACTTTCTGAGAAGGATGTTCTAATTGCGCCAGTTGTTGCTGAATCTAAAACTAAGGAAGGTGCAGAACGAGCTCAAGAAAGCAAGCAACGAAGTGGTGATGCGTTATTGTCAGAAGCGGATATATCTAAGACGAAGAATGAGAATGAAACAGCAGTGCCGAAAGGTACTGAGGCTTCTACTCCGAAAACTGGTACGTATATCACGTTAAATGTAAAATATGTCTGCTTAATGTTCTTTTTGGGTAATTTGAATGAAATGTGACGAACTATACGCTACGCATATCTGATTAAATCGGATTGTTTAACTGTTTTTTTTTTGCTGTGGAAAAATTTTACATTTCCGACGAGAGTTTCATAAGTCACTTTGCATTCCGAAATGTTTTTTAGTCTACCGATCTAGGGTTTGTGCTGTTGTTTCTCTTTCGCTTTGACGCTTGGTTTCTTTTTCTGCAGAAAGTTCAGTTTCTTCCGGAAATGCTCTGCCTACTTTGGCAAGCGCTGGAAACGCAGCCAAGTATCGAGCTCTGTTCGAGTTTAATGCACGAAGTGAAGATGAGTTAAGCTTTCAACCAGGTGACGTTATATTGGTATTCGAATCACACGCTGCCGAACCTGGGTGGAAAGCCGGGCAAATTCGGGACAAGGTATGAACTTTTTCACTTTTCAATCTTTTACTTTGTTTTGTGCACTTTTCCCGTCAATATTGGAGCTCAGATTTCTGACTCATAGTTGCCTGAAGCTGTTCACAGTTCACGAACATAAATGTATACATTACAAGATGAGTTCGCTGCAGCCTAAATATTGTATGGCTTAGTTAACTCACCTACTAAAGTCGTTGTACCGTGCGTCGTCCGAGTATACTTTCTTCACGTATTTTACGAAGACTTTTTGGTTCCAACTTGTTCTTCCCGTTGTAAAACTGTTTTTGTTGAGGATGGCGTTGAGATTTTTCCTCTATACCAATGCAGACAAATAATTTGCTTCTTATAAATGTCATAAAATGCATCGGTTCTTTACATCGAGCTAGAAGTTAGTCCACTCGGAATTGGCTGTTGGGTAGTCATTTTATCATCAGGCACCACCTTGTTTGACCACTGACCTGACTTCATCATTTCTACTTGGTGCTCATCGTCTTAATCAGTTCCTGAAAATTCTCATGCCGGCTATATGAGAAATTCCTCATCTTCGTTTCTTTCAACGTGTACAGCTTCGTTTTCTACGTCAAAGATGACTCTATTCAAAGCGAAGTTCATCTCATCATTTGCTACCATTCGGGGCTGTAAAAGTTCATTCAAATTAATGAATGAGGAGCATTGCTGCACCCTAGAGAAAAGCGAATATTTCATTAGTGAATGAAATTGTAACATCGATCACATCTACACTGGAGTTGGGAAGACATAGAGAAAGCGAATCTCAGAAGAGTCAGAATCATCACAAGAAAGCGATTGCCTTATATATCGTTATATATATATATATATATATATATATATATATACATCGTTAAAAGGTTCTAAAATATCCATCTAGTTGCTGCGCAGCTCTCCACTGCCAACTGTTTGCTTTTTTCTTGAAATCAGACTTGATCAAAATTATGTGAAATACTCAATGTCGTGAAACACCCAACCAAAATGTATTCTTTCTTAGATGAGCTTACACGAGGTTGATAATGATGTTTATTTTCGGCTTTTCGGCTAATTTTCGGCTACACAGCCAAAACTGACACCGTAGTCGAATAGTCGTTTTTTTTCCGCGCAAAAGATTTTAAGATCGTTCAAAAATTTGAAGATGTACGTGGAATAGCACGGAGTGTTGGGACGGCTCGTTGATATAGGAATACCAAGTAGTTAAGACGATTCGGTCGGAATTTGTTGCTTGCCTTTGTGTACGCCACGCGGGACTTCTTGTAAGTAGCAGTCACAATGCCGGAAACCTCAAAATTGGGTAATTAAACCGTTTATCATAATTATACAACAATCATAGCAATACAACTCTACAGATACTGCAACAATGATACGGGTTATGAGTAGGCGTAGCCTGATCACTGGTGTTCAGGCTGCTTATGACTGAAGAGATCGGGATAACAGTACAACTGTGTAATTAATGCAACGATGATACGGGTAATGAATAGATGCAGCCTGGTCACTGATATTCGGGCTGCTTATGAGTGAAGAGATTGGCATAACGGTACAACTGTATGATTAATGCAACGGTAATACAATAATGTGTGATATTTGGCGATATGTAAGCTGGGTGGATAAAGGCGGAATTGAGATGGTAACAAGTGGTACACTTGAAGGAATTAACGCGGACAATGGTGTTGGAGCACTGAGGAATTGAGGGACCGGAAGCAGACCGGTCGAACGCGGCTAAGATTTCAGGACCAGTCCTATGGGCTGCCTGTATTACATCTGTAGTGGGTGGAGCTTTGCCAGAGAGAACTAAAGGCGGCGTCTGGAGAGGGGTTGCATGTGGAAGGGTGCAGGTGTTTGTTCGGAGACTTTGGAACGACAGATGCTGAAAAGTGCATTCAGCTGACTGCTGCTGATTCCCTTTCCAGCCACCTGCGAGGCAATTGCACGAAACGGTTGTTAAGAGATGATTTACCGAATGTGCAAGAATAGATGTATGACGATTACGACTAGACAGGTGTTGTAGAAGGCATAAGGTTGTAATTGTTCTACATAGAGAACATTCCAATATTCATGAAGAATGTTCTCTATACGGAGCATACGGAGAAAGCATAGAATTCACTAACAAAGCATGTAGAAAAACTAGGTGATTGAGCGAAAATAAGAACGAAGAAAGCGGTTTCATTCTTTTCTGGAGCAGGAAATGTGGCCAATGCGAATCTGTTCGGCTTTGAACCGTTAATGGGTGAACCGTTGAACTAAAAGCATCGTTCACCGAGGGTAATAGCGCACCTCATATTAAGTAGCTTCTAATCTCTTCTAGTTACTACTTCTTACTGCGTCCATCTATCTAAGTGATTGTTGCGTATACCATTCATAATTAAGGTTGGATGGTTCCCAGAAGCTTTCGCCGAACCGATTGCTCCAGTACACTCTACAATCTCTCAGGTAAATGTGGTTTTTTGTTTTTATTTGAAACATAGGTTGCTATAGTCATTCAGAACATGTGCAAACTTTTCTAGGATTCAGCACGATGACTTCTACTTTTAGCCTATTCAAAATATGCCACCTAATGTTACACCTTCACCATCTTTGGATAGGATTCCTGAGGATACCGTTATCAAATCTGCGACGTCTGCAAAAGGCTCGTAATATTGCTAAATACCTGTTTTTATATTCCTAACTTACACCTGTATTCAAGCTGGTTCAGACGCTTCATAGTAAAGCTTTTTCGCGGGGTACTTGAGGGCCTATCTCTATGAGTCGTAGTGGCCTAAGAGTAGCTTGCATAATGTAGTAATTTAGTCTCTGGGAAGTTGTCCTCAGTGCATTCCAGTAGTAGGCAGCCGATGAATTTCTTAGGTGAAAGGGAGGCGTCGCTAGGTTCTTCTACGTATATGAAAATTCCTCACACTACTGTTTTCTTATCTTTTGAGTTCTTTTCTTTTTTTATCTCTTGCCCTGCATCTGTTGCATTCCTCAGCATGCGCAAACTTGCCAGACGATGAGCAGTAAATGCAGTCATTTGTGATTCTCCATTTGTGTTTACAGAGCTCAGAAGATCGGTGCGAGAAGTTCCTCTAGAGAGTCAAAAGTTTTAAGTATTTAGAAATATTTGACAATTTATCTGTATGTCTACTAGGATGCCAAAATATTAGCAAAATTGGCAACTCTAAAAAGTTTGAAATACGCGACTACCTTTACGGGAATCTCACGTGCGATGCATCACATCAACCGACACCCTTGGTATGCCTTTCTCTTAGCTGATCTGGAGAGCACAAATCAACAGTGGACCCAATTAAGTTGCAACAGTAGTCGTAATCACAATGTTCTAATTTTCATAGAAGTTAGGAAACTGTGGTATGTCGTTGACCAAATTATACCCAAATATTGCGATGCTTCGTGACAAGTATCCATTTTTCTGGCTACATTTCTGCATAACATGAAAATATATTGGGTAGTGTTGGCTGCAAAAAATATTAGTTGGGTTCTGTTTCTTAAAATGTTCTACTGTAGAGTTGTTCGAACAAGAACTGCTTACTGGTATGAGCATTGCTCGATTTTAGAAACGACTCCTCAAGATGCAGTTAAAGTCATCTGTTCTTGCGTTGCACAGTTTCCTTGGAAGGCACGTAATGAAGGAGATCTTTCATTCGCGAAAGGAGACATCATTGAGGTACCATTTTGGCGTACAGATTAACATTTGTTTGATGATGAAGCGAGAGATTTAGCCGGTTACTTTGATACACTACTTTATTACTCGTTTACCGTTTCGGTCTTGACTTAACAAAGCCTTGCATTTTTCCTGCAGTGGCAAATTTTAGCCATTTCTTCATTAATTATTGTTGATTCAAAACATCTTGAGCTTGTTAGAATTACTTGGTGGGTTCTGTTCGCTCACAAGGCACAAGTGACAAAGTATTTTCCTTCTAGGATCTCTTTGATGAGGTTGATGGTTTTGCCATTGCTTGATAACTCTTCGAGCATAGTCACTAAGAGCTTTTCTTCACTAGTCATCATTAAAATACAGCGCGTATCATCCATATCGCATTTTCAAATTTTTATGTCTAAAGCATGGTAAAAAGTTTAGAT
This sequence comes from Angiostrongylus costaricensis, assembly GCA_900624975.1. Lineage (NCBI taxonomy): Eukaryota > Metazoa > Nematoda > Chromadorea > Rhabditida > Metastrongylidae > Angiostrongylus > Angiostrongylus costaricensis. Next base: position 46,057 of record UYYA01000394.1, read on the forward strand.
TTTTTTTACTGGCATATGTGTCACAGACACTTCCAAAATCATCGTCATAGTAGCAGTTTGGTAACCTTGGATTGCCCTCCATAGGTTTAGGTTTCCGATACGTAGAAATAGGGAGGATCGTGGACTCGAAAAGATGTCCGCAAAACTAGTCGTTGTCAAGCATTGTTGTCTTCAGTACTATCTCAATTCACTGTCAAATCGTTTTCGGTTTCTCAGTCCAGAGTCGATTATCTCAATGACTTTCTCACTGAAAGTAACATGGAGGAATAAAAGAGTAAAGCTCTTAGCGTTAATCAATTCCTGAAAGATGTTCCATGCATTCGAGTTTATTAAGCATCGTTGGAGGTCATTGAATGCATGCCTGGCCTATACAATGACTGACGACTTCCTACAGATGTATTAGGCCAGTGCTGCTGTCGTCCTAGACACGTCTGGTATCAACTTGCCGACTGTGGAGAGATGGTTGCTTGGCAAGCTTGGGGCGCAGGATCGAGTCCATGTGTATTGCAGTGCGCCTCTAACCACTGCGCTACACGAGCTCCACATGAGAGTAACATATATGCAATACTTGGAGATGTTTGAATGATTCTTCACGCATGTTTTTCCGCTTTTTCTAATGTCATATTTCAAGTTTATTCTCTGCAATTTCTCTGCCCCATCAACTGTTTCTAGATAGTTGAGCAGCAGGAAATGAAATGGCGCGGTCGTAAAGCAGATGGGTCGATAGGATGGTTCCCAAAGAGTTACGTAAAGCCTGTTTTTCAGGTAGCCACTTATTATTTAAGAAATTTGTTTAGTTTTATGGTTTAGCTATTTAAAAACAAGGTGCTTTCTTCAGTGTCACCTTATTTACTCTCGCTCTCGTTATAAACGCATAATGGTAGTTTGCTGTAATGTTCTGTTTTGACTCGATATGTTCTTATATGAGTTATAGGAGACTGCTTCTGCTTCTCAACCATCGTCAGCTACTCATTCTGTAGACAAAATGACTCCGTCGACTGGTTCACCCACTAGTACGGTTACACCGAGTGGAAAAAATGCAGTTCACAGCGACAGTTCTTCGCGACAGGCAAGTACTACGTTCTGTAAATATTCAATACATCAGTTTTGAAAAATTCCTTCGTTCACTGCGTCTGTTAGAGTTTCAGATGTCGCTGTCTGACTCTACTCACCAATTCAATGTTCCGAAGTCGAATTCCAATCATTCTGTCAGTTCGCAAAGTAGTGCAGGTGATCTGCCGGCTTTCTTCCAAACGATGGCATTTTTCCAATACTAACGTATTTATCTAAGCACTTCCACACCTTAATCAAAACGATTCAGTGGATTCCATATGTTTGTTTTTCTGTAGCAGTGAGCAAGTCACTAGCCCCGTCGGTAGGCTGGTATGTGGCAATGTTCAACTTCGACGCAGTCGAACCCACAGATTTATCACTGAAAGTGGGCGATCGAATCATGGTGTTCGAGCGGTGGGTTCAGTTCTTCAGTTTCTTGTTGAGATGCGAAAATGGAGAATGAACTAATTTTTTGTCCAATTATGTAGGATATTTGAATTCTTTTAGTAAGGACGATTGGTGGAGAGGGCGCTGCAATGGTCATGAAGGCATCTTTCCTGCCAATTATGTGCAGAAATGCGATAGTGAGTAGGTTCCATTGGAGACCATGTTTAGAGGTGAAAAAATGGAGGACCACCTCGCATTTGCGGTTCTATTCTGCAGTGGTCTTATCTGCCAGTCTAGTTTATTTGTTGGGATAAGTTTAAGAATTACGCTGACTTTGATGCAGACTAGATGCTCGCGCTTTTAGCACCGACTGGAGCCACGATTCCTATCCTTTGTCGAGCTCGAGCGGTTGCCGATTTCGAAGCAACTGCAGCTAACCAACTGAGTCTTCGAGCTGGTGATGTGGTTTCGGTTCGTGAGAAAACTGCCACTGGCTGGTGGGAGGGAGAAATGCAACGAGGTGACCAAATCTGCGCTGGATGGTTTCCAGGCGACTATGTTACACCTATATCGGTTAGTTTTTGGGAATTTTACCAATGTTTCTATTCTAAGTGTCCAGCTAGTTAATACTGTTCTTACCTTTATAAATTGTTGACTGTTTTATTTTATTTTTGTTATACTTTATTATTTTTCAACAGCACTATGTTTTTGTACTTTGAAGTATTTATAAAGAATTTATAATGCTGGAATTCCTGGTTTAGATGTCTTAAGTAATGGAATTTGTTGGGAAACTTAATTGTTAGTCTGTATTTAAATTTAACAGAATTAAATGTGCTGTTATAGATTGTTTTTTTTTTTGAAATAAATAACTTGTAGTATTCGCAGTGTCATGTATTGTTCGCGTGTCTATCTTTTCTTTAAAAATTGTTAAGGTTTAGGCGGATGGTGCTAACCAAGACACTGCTACGGCCCTCTTTGACTACGAAGCCGGGCAATCTGACGAGTTATCTTTTCGTGCTGGTGATGTGATTGTGGTGAGCTTTCGAATGGTAATCGTTATGCGTCAAAAAGGGTGTTTCCAATTTGAAGGCTCTGAATGCTGATATGTTGTGCATTCCATATTGTGAATTCTGTGAAAATATCGTTTTACAGATTGTGGAGAAGAAAGATGCTGACTGGTGGGCTGGACATAAGCTGAATTCACCAAATCTCCGTGGTCTCTTCCCAGCGAATTACGTACAGATGAGGTAGACCAAGCGGCCGATCTCTTCTGAACTCTTGGTTGCTTTCCAATTCTAAGCCACTCGTTTTCACCAACAAAAACTTCTAAATACGGAATTTTAGTGTATATAATGTCTCTGAACAGCGCGAAGAGTAACATTGCTTTTTGCCGTCCTGAGTTGAGGTCGCTTTCTTGCACCATTAGAATCTTGCCACTTTTTCGCGCTTGTTCACGGTTGGGTTCATTTGGTTGTGGAAATAGTCTTGCAATAATAATGATGTGCTACTTATTTAATTTCTGTCTCGGTCTGCTCCGCTCTCCCAGAAAGTATCAGAGAGACGGAGTTCATGACGCTCACAAATGCAATTTTTCATAACCAATTTTCATACCATTTTTTTCACTGCTCTTATTCCGGAAAAATGGATTGAAAAACGTGAGCTGATTTGAATTTATCACACGTCCTATGTGTTTTCAAAAAATCCAAGTTAGAGGAGGTAAGTGGAACACTAGATTCTGGCTTTACTTATCCTCTCTTGCTCTCTCCTTTTTTTGGTGCCCATCAAGTCATCTCTCCTAATCCTCTGCTTTCCATTTGTTCATCCACTTGTAATGTTGCCATATATTGTAGTCTTGAAATCACTGAACCCCTTATTTTTAGGGGTGAAGATATGAATAAGTGGTGATCATAATCAAGAACTGTCTGTTTTTTGCCATTGGTGTGGCACGAACATATCGATGTTTTGAAGTGGTTACTAGTAATGACATTTTTAGGTTATCTTTTGGGAATTTTCCATTTTTTAGTGATTTCACGACTGAACGAAAGTTTATACACCACGAACACACTCACACAAATACACATAGATATAAATATATATTGTTGTAGATATAATTGCTTTTTACTCCAAAAGTCATGTGACTTCGTCTGTGTTATACCGATGTTACGTTTTACTAGTCTCTAGATTGCCAAAATGTCATGGTATTCGGTCGATACTGATAGTTCTTACATAAGTAGGTGCATAATTGTTGAGATGTCTATCATTAATGATTTTTTGCAAGGTGGTCAGCAAAATTAAGTCCCATGTTGTTTTTATAGGTTTTAAGTATAAGTACTGACTAGTTTGTGTTCGAGCAGTTTCAATCGACTAAATAAAGTACTTTTGAATCATTTGGATGGCTTCAACTGGAAAGTAGTTATAGTGTGTGCTTGTATGTGTGTGTATATGTGTGGTGTGCTCTGTGGTGTTGTTTCGGGTCTATTGGTGCTTGCTGCCCACATGTTTTTCTCACCGTATCTTATCATTGCTATGGAGACTTTGAGCTCCTCCGGCATTCTTATAGGCATCTTTGCTCAGGAATCGATTTAGGTCAGGCTTAGTTAAGATCCTAAGTAGGATTTACCTAAAGTTTTGACGTCATTACATTCTTCTATACCAGCTACGTTGGAGTTCAGCGGACATTTATGCTATTTGGAGGACAGTAGTGTGCAACTAGGATGTCATTTATGGCGTGCGGTCTTCTAACCGTGAATTGGAATGGTACATAGGAGATATTACCACATTCGCAATGGCATGCATTGATTTAAATGCATACATTCCTGAAATTAGTTGACCACTAGGGAGTAGAGGTTTCCCTCAGCAATGTACTTTTTTATCTTACAAGGATATAATCGGGACTTTTAGAGGTCATAAAACTTTTTGCTTTTTCTCGCTTTTCGAGCAAAACCGCTATTAGCAAGTTGGAGTTCTTCCAGTAGAATGCGATACTTTCCTCCATTGTATCGTTGATATTTGCTGTTAACATTATCTAAAAAATCTCGTTGTTCCACCATAGTTCACAGAATTTAACACTTTCGCGAAGCTGGTTTTCGACAACTTACGATAATTTGTCGATCACTAGCGAACAATGAAAGGTAGGTGCATTACATCCGTACTCGACTCTTGAACCGGTTGGTATGACCTCTATGTGACTAGTCCTCCTAACGGTTGTTTGTTTTGGCGTAAAGTACAATTTCCCTGCTATTCTTGTGATTGATCGATAGCTATCTAAGAAATGCGTGGCGAGTGTGGGCCGAGGAAAGCTCTATTCTGCACTATGAAATATGCAAAAATCGATATCCTTTTGGCTTGTTCACGTTATCGAAGTTACTGTGAAATGTTGGCAAAAATTTCTCGAACGAATTCGTTAACGGATAATTTAGCCGGCAGTTGATTGCTATTTCACTTATGATCACTATGAATAATTGTAATCGTATGGAATGTACGGGCATAGAAAATGCTGAAGTAGACACAGAATAAGTTGGAAAACAATTCCAGAAGGTGACAGCAATTTGTTTGCATGACGAGGGACAATAACATGTGGTAGAAAGTAGCCTGCATACCACATTCGTTTTGTTCAATCAGGGACCACCATCCATTTGTGGTGTTCTGGTTTGTGTACGTTGACGTCAGAAGCATGTAAGTAGATCGAGATATGACTGAGGTATGGAACTAAGCCTCAGCTGCGTAGGGCATCGTTAGGAGGGCAACTTAATTGGTCAGGTGGGTGCGGAGCTTTGTGCTCAGTCCACTGGCGGCTTAGTTGTGAAACTAGGAGAGCACCTGTGCTGCTGTTCGGTCCTGATGCATTTCTTCCTGTGAATTCGCCACTTTCACTTAACAGCCATGGTCAACCAAGTTTGTCGTCCTACAGTTTCCAGGATCGGCTTTCTATTAACCTCGGAATTGGATTATAAATTCGTTTTCTGTTTCAGCAATCGCGAGGTTGTTCAACAGCTTTACTTCCATACAATAACACACATACAACACAATCGTAGCTGACGTTTCGGTAGTATCGATTGCTGAGACAGAAAACGGCGAATATGTCACCCTAGTTCGAGTAGCATCGATTTCGGTTAACTGTTCATAAAGCGAATACATTTTTATGAAATATGTTTCTTCAATAATTCTCTATGTGATTGAGCTGACACTAGGTTGGAATAAGAACTTTTACTCGGCTAACGTTTCGGCGCTTTCGCCTTCCTCAGAGCCGCGTTGGTTTGATTTGATGGTCCATAGCTGGTCGTTGTCGCGATGTGGGTGCTCAATGTCGCATTGAGTAGAATCCAGTAGAGGGAACACCCCTCGAGTGGGCAACTTCACTCGGCGATGGTGATATCGTGTGGAAAACGAAAAAATTTGATAAAGTTTTTTCTCATCAAGCCTGTATTCGTATTATCGAACCTCATTTGTCTTGTGTATTCACTGCGGTGAGAACTTGAAGCAGTGGGAGATTTTGTTGCCTTTTCTTAACATCTTTCCTAAAAGGATGGCAACTTGTTCGCTGACGAAATATGAGTGTGTGGTCTTACTTCAGCCATTAAGGTGTTCTTTCAGTCGTTAACCGCTTTTTTGTTCTCCACAACAGTAAGGGAACAAATAGACGTTAATTTCGGCAGCCACCTGAGGCTGTGCATACGGTTTAGATGTACAAATGCATTTCATGCTGTAGTTCCGAAGAAAGGAACACCGTACTCGATCCGCTCCATTCATTAGCTCTCATTTGCATTCATATATCGCTTATATTCAACTTGAGCAAAAATGGTGGCAATTTTGTACGATCCTTGAAACGGTGCCTTTCTTCGAACTGTTGGTTGCCACAAAGTTTCAGAGGGAGAGGTCCAAGCTGGTTTTCTCCATACGGATGTTGGAGACAGCAACGAATTTCTTGAAACAGAGAATGTCGGAATAGTAGTTTTTGCTTAACGATAATCGTTTTTTTTCTTTGTTCACGAAGGTTTTGAGGAGAGTTCTCTGGACTGAGTTTTTTTCGAGTTGCCTTCATGTCGATTCTTTAATCCATTCCGTCCCGTATGGACACTTCATGTTCAAAATGCCTGAATTCTTCTATCTATTGAGAAAAGATTTTTATTGTCAAAAAGCAGGAAATTGAGCAGCCGACGAAAAATTGCGCGTAGTTCGTTGGGCTAGCCACGCAGTACTGTACCTGGGACGGAATGGGTTAACCGTTGTAAACTCTCATGCGAAATCTATCACCAGATGCCTGGCATGTGTTACACTAGGACCAAGCCTCTTCTTGTGTTTTCAGCCCCTTAAGCAACACGGCGTTGGAAATGTGAACTTCTTGATTTAGCTGGGAAGTAAAGCTTTCTAACCAAATTTTTAAGTCTTTTGGCGAGAATAGCCTGTCTTATGTTATCCAAATAGCTTCCCGATAACAACAGAAGTAACTGCCACGGCTACAAATTGCATATTTATGAAGCTCTGAAGGTGACGTGCTTTGAACGATGTCTGAGCAAAACGGTATATTTACAAGTCTTTCTCCGATTTTTCTTACAACGGTTCTAACTGGTTCTAAATCTATTTTCTTTTTCACAGCAGTCGCGAGGTTGTTATTCAGCACACCTTTACTTCATTACAAATGTAACATACAACACTACGGTAGTATCGCCTTCTTCAGAGCCTGGAAGGGTGCACTAATATGTAATTTACTAGGTCAAATGCTTCAACAACGCAAACAGAAAGATGAAAATTTGCGCAATAATTACACGACCACCGGCTTCTCGAAAAACTCACCGTTTTTATCTATTTTCCACCAAGGAAGAACAGCCGCTTAGAGTCGCATATGGTTGATTGCTGCCCTACCCCACATGAAAAATCAGTTCTGAGATACGGAGCTAGATCACGCGTTATCTCAAAGCATTCTCCCCTGATTTCTTGAAGCTGAGACAAGCGAATTAGTCAACAGATTCTGATGAGACCTTGATGACATTACAGCGAAAGTTTGAGAACCTGTTGACTGATTCGCGTATCTCGGCTTTAAGAAATCACAGACAAACGAACTTTGCTAGGAGTCAAAGTACGGTTGACGATGCACCAAGAAAATCGAAGATCACCGTGATTGGGGGCATAACGATACCTAAGAGTGCGAGCTCGCTGTTAGAATTGGGCCCATGTTTTGCACCATCACAACCTATTTCTAAGACAACTCTGCGTAGGATAGCATACAATCTTTATGAACTTCAAGATCGACTCCGCGATCAGGCCAAACAAGAAACATCAAATAGAGGTGAAACCAAGAGGCGGCGACATTACCACCATCTTCTTTCCCTAGAACGTTTTTTAGACAGCAGGACCTTAACGACGGAGTTGACATAAAATTCCGCGTGTTTTTGGACGGCGTTCTCAAGACCCTTGATCACTACCGCGATAGAAAGTTTATCCCTAATTTTACAGCCGCGCAAAAATGTGGCACGCGAGAAATTCGAAAATTAATAAACTCGAAAACAATAAGATTGCTGTTAGTGATAAGGGGGGAGAGATCGTAGTTATGGATGTTGAGATAACAGAGGAACATCTTAGTGATGCTACCCTCTATCGCTCATCCTCTGAAAAGGAATGTGAAAATCAATATCGAAAGCTAAACAATCAATGGGTCAGTGTGGCAAAGGCTGGAGGTTTGAAATCATCGGTTATTTCGCACTTTAAATCGATAAACCAATATGTGACGTCCTATACGTACTTATTAAAATACATAAGTTGGTATCACCTGCTGATGTTGCGCTAACTAGTCCATCATCACTCAAGGTTAGACCGATCATCAGCTGTGCAGACGGACCAACGGATAGGATAACCTGGTTTCAAAGCCTAATACTAACCCAGTTGTTTAAACATATTCCAGCGCACCTCACCAACACCCAAATGTCCCTAGAACGTCTACGTAACGCGTCTCCTAATAACGCGTACGTGATGGAGTCTTTCGACGTTACCGCGCTGTACACCAACATGTCGAATGACTCTGCAATGCAAGCCATCTTCGAACTTCTTGTTGAACATGAAGAAAGAATAAATACGCATGGGTTGTCCATCCAGCAGCTAATGGCTCGCCTGAAGGTATGCCTAAACTGCTCGATTTTCATTTGGCCTGGAAAATATTTCGCCCAAATAAGGAGGTTGGCAGTGGGACAGCGACTGGCACTAAGCCTTGCCATTGTGTTTATGTCTAAGACAGAAGACCCTGTTCTCGATCTCCACCGCTATCCTACTGCAGATATGTAGATGATTGTTTTATCGTCATCTCTACTCAGGAGGAGATGGACAAATGATTTGAATTATTGAACGAGCAGCCTGGGTATATTAAGTTCACCTGGGAGAAACCGAGAGAAAAACTGGCTTCCGTTTTTAAACGTTCAAGTAAACCTATTAAGTAGCGGTTACATGACAAAGTGGTACCGAAAGCCAAGTAAAAAGAAAATCCTCGTTCATTTCCTTTCTTCCCACCCTTCACACACAAAGAGGACTATTGTGATAAACATGTTTCGTGCAGCCACCTCTGTGTGCACGAGTAGTGAGCTAAAGGAAGAATCGCGCAACTTGGTTCGGGAAATAGCCATCTCCAATAACTATATAGTAACCCCATAAAATAAGTTTAGAAGGAGAGCGACGCTCCAAAAGGAATGGTTTGGCCGAAACAAAATCCCGTTTATCTTGCCCTTTATTAGCAATGAAATAAGTCTAGCGATAAAGCGATGCTTAAGAAGGGTAGATCTAAGGGAATCGGTAGCGATAGTTGAAATACCACCGGATGCTCTACGCCGTCAGTTAGTTCGTAACCGCCTGTATAACCGTCTATGTGAAACACCAAATTGCATAATTTGCCCTTACAGCAAGGACGGTGACTGCATGAGTTCAGGTGCGATATACCTTATTTCTCGTATTACTTGCGGAGACGAACATATCGGCGAAGCGGGCAGACCTTTATGCATCCGTACAAAGGAACACCTAGATGGCAAGCGGAAATCAAAACAAGGCACGCCACTTAGCACGCATAGGATACAAAAACATAGCGGAGAAGATTTTGATGTAAAACTCACTATCATCGCACGGGAGGGAAAACACCAACGTGCAAATTTCTCGCGACTTTTTGGATAAATTCCAAAAATCCGAGAATGAATAGAAGGGAAGAATGTCCTGAGATGACGTGTGATCTAGCCCCGTATCCCGGAACTGAATCTTGATGTGTGGTGGTGCAGCAATCAACCATATGCGACTCTAAGCGGCTGTTCTTAGTGGAAAACATAAAAATGGTGGTTTTTCAAGAACCCGGTGACCGTGTAATTATTGTTCAGATTTTCATCTTTCTGTTTGCCTTGTTGAAGCGTTTGACCTAGTAAATTACATATTAGTGCACCCTTCCAGGCTCTGAAAAGGGCGATACTGCCGAAACGTCAGCTGCCGTTGTGTTGTACGTGTTATATTTGTAAGGAAGTAAAGGTGTGCTGAATAACAACCTTGCGATTGCTGTAACAAAGAGAGCAACAGATTTGTAATCGAATGCCGAGGTTAATAGAAAGTCATTCTTGGGAACTGTTAAAAGCTTCTAACTGATTCTTATCAGGCAGACAAGTTGGGAGCCGTCTTCTTCAATCTTCTCTTAGTTGTTGTTCGAGGTATACAAAGCAAGGTGAGAAGATTACTCGGCACACTGGGCGGCCACTTAATGCGTAACAAGATATGCGTCAATGATTGTGACAGTTTTGTTCCACTACGGATTTCGCGTGTTTGGCTGCTCTCATTGGTAATTTTACTATAGTGCAATCAGATGGGAATCAATGTGGCTTGTATCTTCAGAGAAAACGTAAACGTCATTCTTTGAGGAGGTTGGTGTGGTGTTGTAGGTACTGAGACCTGAAGGCCTTCGTGGCGTTTCGTGTAGTTGTAATTCTACTCTGGTGCCAATAGTGTTCATTGCTTTTCGATACTACCACCTTTTGCCAATTGTCCCAGCATTCATGATTTAGATATAGGTGGCATGTGGTACTGAGCAGTCATGGTTACTTTTTTGTGTCCCGCCAGATCTTGCTCGAGGAATTTCCTCATAATTGGTAAAGAAGTGAAGGACACTACACATTAAATATTTTATCAGGTATCATTTAACGGGGATCTATAGATACAACTGACTGTGATTATCTTGAGAATGTTGTTGAAAACAGCACCATTTTTAGAACGAAAAGTGAGGGTTACCGTCAGGTTGACTAGATTTAGGTCCATCTAGGCAATGTGTCTATCATTGTCTAACTCTAATAGTCATGAACTATCTTCTTAGGTAAAAGTTATTAAACCGAAATCAATCAAGCCGTTTTAACTTTTTTCCGAGGATAACCACACTGATAATCGGCACGGGAATTCGTATGAATCTATTTTACATTAAAATCACTTAAGTGTCAATATACTTCAGTTGACGTCCAAGGCCAGAACTGAATATACATCATTATGATGAACATCGTTTCGCGTTTTTAGTATAATCGTTTTAGAAATAAATGATGCTATTTAAGAGTGGTCCAAAGCTTTGGAACATTCTCTTCACCCTTCGGAAGTCTTTCCCATAACGTGGTTGTACGAGTGCGACCAACCAAGTGTTGTTAAAATCGGTTTGTCGACGAAATTAATCACTTGAATTCTATTCCATGGATCCTTCATTATCATACTACTGGCAAATATTAAGCGGTAGTTGATAGTGATTCCTTTTCTTTGTTGCCATCCAAGGGTTTCATTTTCATCTAAAGGGTTTTTTTTCGAAAAAAAAAACATCAAGAAGCGTGGTTTTTATTTTAGTAGACGGAGTGGTGAATATTCCTATTTAATTTAGCTTCGTTGTTCTTCCATAGTTCGACACCCTTTATGTAGTGCAAATCTCAGTTCTTCTTTCATTCAGCTCGTTTCCTTACACCTTTCATCCAAGATTTGCGTCTGATTCGCCTACTGTTTGACTATTTTTGGTCTTCTTTGTGAATATCATTGAATGCTAATCAAATCAATTTTGTCCGGAATCTTGGAATGTCTGTGCCATGGCGTTTTGAAGTCTTTCAGGTTTGAGTGAACTTCTCATACAGGTTTGGTACTGATTGCCCAAATCGGGGAGCGAGATGTGGCGCTTGTTTGGCTTGGCGTGGGATAGAACCGAAGACCAGTAACCATTCGATGTCATGAGTATCACTACACTGACTGCTCCCTAATCCATTTAGAGCAGAACTAATATGGTTACTCTGCAGTTTAGATTCTACTATCAGATTGACATATATAATTCAATGCACTTTACAAAAAGAAATATTTATTAGACCAAAAAGAAGGTCGTTTTGACCTCTATAAGGTTCGTCGTGGATTAAGATCATTCAGTTCATGCCATTTGGTCTAGCCTCATCAATTGTTTTAATTAGTAGGAGTGGCTAGCGCAGCGGTAGTTATGCCGATCATCACGAGCACGGGGCTGGTTCGACCCTGCCGTAGGCTCACTAAGTCTGTCATCTCTCCGGTATCGGGAAATTGGTACCAGACTTCTCTGAGGAAAGTGCAATCTCTGCAATCCAGGTGGTGCATTCGATGACATTCAACGAGAGGAAAATCCTCAACCAGCAGCTGCACTTGCACACGAAAGTTTTTGAAAGACCATAGATGATGTGTGCGAGGAAACGAATCGAGTGTTAAAAGTGCTCAAATCCGCGCAGTAGATACGAAAGACGGGCCGTGTGAAAAAAAATCGGTGGTTGTAGGTGGCATTTCCATATCTCGACCTCCAGGATTATTACCAAGTGTTGCTCACCAGGGAGGAGTCCCATCAAGACTAGCTTTTTACACCGCCCGAACACTTAGTTTTCGTTTCCAAGCGGTTTTTTCTTATATGCATGATATCCAACTCGAAGGAATTTATAAATAATTAGGTACCTTCTAAAAAAAGAAATTTCAGCATTGTCCATTCGCCATACTGACATATGAGACTGATATTTGAACATTTTGAGATTGGATAGTTTTGATCCAGGATGGACGGAGAGTTCCTTACTTCCGATTGAAGATCAAGCTAGGTATTTCGTACGCGGTAATGACAAGATGTCGTGTTGCAGTTAGCAAGACTGTTTCGCAATTACTTGACGGTGATAAGTAGTAGGATTAATAAACAAAAGTAGTCGGTTTGTGCTCAGACAGTACGAGTATAAGTAATCAGTGCATTGTCTTAGTAGGTAAGAAGTAAATCGTCACCGCGAAACCTTCATGAAAGCGCGCTTGTCACACCCGTCAACGGCCGACACGCCCGTTGCGCCATATTGTGTCCACCGAAGGTGGACTGCATTTGCAAATGTTGTGTCGATATTTCCTTAACTTTGAATTTCTATTTGTTGGGTGACATATTATTCGTCACTTATAATAACGTTAATGTTCGATTTCCATTCGATCGAATATCATGCACCAGATCTATTCAGTGGGCTGCGCTCGCTCAATAGAACCGAAAGACATTGCACTTTTCGCATGATGCTCTTCAACACCTAGTTTTTAAGGGGAAAGTATTCATGAGTAGCTCACTCTCTCTGTCGTGAAGTATATTTACTCCTTGTTGGTAACTTGGATAGAAATGTCGATCTCGTCAACTTGAGTGACCGTTCTTGAGCATGAACACTTCGCTGCACAATGCAGACATACACGTCTGAACACCTTTCAACCACAATAAGTCGGCGTGATAATCGGTATATACTGATTGCTTCATATATATTTAAATGCTTTTATGAATGTCGGGAATATGGGCAGAATAATGTTCGCCTAAACTTCTCAACAGGACTTCCATAGCTGTACGTACACATCACACGTTTCTTTCTGTTATTTATTTCAAAATGTCCACTTGGAATAGATTAATATAGACAGCAATGAAAACTCAGTTAATCTTTTTGTCGGCTAAGTTGAATTAATGTTAGTGAAGTTGACCTTAAACAAGTAGCACGGAAGAGGGTTCTATCCAATTAGCAACTATAGAATGGGCCAATTTTTAACCCTATCGAGGTGCTTCCTTACAGATCGATGCAGTGACTCATTCAGATGCTCTGTAGAGTATGAGAATTATTGAGGACATAGCACACTACTAAGTAGTGCAGCTTGAGCAAAATACGCATGGTCAATAAGGATGTCTTACGTTTCATGTGGAAGACAAGAACTCCCGTAAATATATGGTAGATATGGGCAGGTGCTAGTATCGATTATTAAGCGAGTACTCAGTATATATCAGGTGTAGAATCATTGCCCATTCATTTTTGCGAATCGCGATGTTTTATGGACGTTGTTTAATGGGCAGTCCGCTGCTCATACGCCACTACATGATGTTTTTCTGTTTTTCAGGAATGAGACGGGGGTTGCAAACGGATCCTCTGCACGTCCGTCATTGTACGAAGTTCCACCAGATGAAGAACTAGTTTCGGAGAACTTTTACGCATCACAATCTGCACCATTGACGGGTACCCTCGACTACTCCATACCATCTGGGCTGTCACTGGTTCAGCACTACGATCTTCCACCCATCGAAGAAGAAAGTTCTGTTCAATTCAGCAAACTGGCTGAGGTGATTCTATGTTAATACCTCTATCACATCTATCAAAAATTTATGAAATAATTCCACCTCACTTATCAGCAAAGCAAAAGAATTATAAGCATCAGTATCGAAGCTGCATATTGAGCGCTAAATAAGCTACTTAGTGGTTTCAACATACTGACAACAATATATCCATGTGCAGTTCAAATGTGTTGAAGTATAACCGCAATGATGCTGAGATATTTTCAAAACTCCGGACCGCAGGTGTCCGCGGTGGGGATCGAAAACGCTATTACCCTTTCCTAGAGGAAACGTGCTCACCACACAATGCGAGTTCATCTTTTCCCTTTTCTCCTATTCCAATGATTACATTAGGTTGAAGTGTTCTTTTAAAAGCTATACGTCATCCGTGCTCCAGAACGACCGCTTTTGTACTCATAAAGTTTTCATCGCTCTATTGGAATGAATTGTCCTTTCGTTTTTCGTGGATGGACAACCATTAGGATTCTAATAAACACTCTCGGTATAGTGTGTCTTTCGAGACAAATGCAGATAGATTTCTTATTCTCACTGTCCTTCCTTATTTGCCTAGACGGTGTGATCAGAAATCTTCTCCTATGTGGTTCGAAATTAAACCATGTTTTGGCTATTGTCGAAACAGTCTAGGCAGAAATACTTACTGCATCGACTATTTTAGTGGTTGTTTTATTAGTGTTTGCTCCAGCAGTTCTAGAGTTTAGAGATTTTAAAAATTGCTTATGTTGGCCAATGCATGGTCTCGGTGTTTCAGTTACTGAGCTGGTCTTTTCCAATATCAGTAATATATATATATGTGTAATATATGTAATATATATATATATATGACATTATACTTCCACGTGATTTCTGTGCGGTTGGTCTCTACGTGACATACTTAGTGGAAACCTCATAGAAAGCGGTTCTGAAGAAGACGAAATCTGCCGAAACGTCAGCTCATTCGTGAACAAAGAATAGTAACACCTCGCGTTTGCTCAACAAAAATACGAAGAAAATCACTTGATCAATGCCGAGGTTAATAGAAAGTTGGTCGTGGCAGTTATATATATATATATATACCAGGATTGACTACCGCCCTGGTATCAAACTAGTCGCATGATGGCAAATCTCGCTCTGATCCCAGGGACTGCGACTGCTTTTGGTGGTGGGGACCTGGGGCAGAGTTTGGCTACGCTGACCTTAGGGCTCCGGGGAAACACGATAGTTACACTGCAGAATTCCGAAAAATGGAAATTATGCTGGCGTCCGCATA
>UYYA01000395.1:0-61246 GCA_900624975.1 Angiostrongylus costaricensis
CTGTTGTCTCAAAATTCTACACGTGAGCCGACCATCGTCTTCTTCGTTCAAGATTCTATTTCTCGTGGAAAGGAGGAAAAGCCGGTAAATTCAAAAGCAGATGACCGAGAACCATAATAAACTGGGACTTATTCAAATTTATTAGTCCGCTGTTGGAAAGATGCCGTTGTCGATAACATCGACGAAGAATACGATCGGCTAATTCAACATCTTCACTTTAACGCTATGAAAGCTCAGAGTTCGAAAGTCACCAAGAGACGTTTGCTTCTAGAAACACTAGAGATGATAAACCAGTGTAGAATCGCACGAACTGCAGGCAGCCGCGAACTAATGTCAGAACTTGCGAAACAATACAGACAGGCGATAAAAGAACATCCTAAAGAGAGAAGAGCAGCAGTAAAGGTCGAAGCTGCAAAGGCTGGAAAAAGCATTTGCAAAGCCCACCGAAGCTTCGCTAATTACAAGACCAAGATGATTGCAATACGTCGCCCAGACGGAATAGTTACTGCTTCCGGAAAGAAAAGGAGAAAATCATTCACGAATACTACTCAAATCTCTTCGATAGCCACGTCCACCCTTCGTCATATGAAATAAAGCAGGATGGATATAGTGTACCACCAGTCCTTCCTTCTGAAATCCGTCAATCCATTTCGCCGGTAAAAAATCGAACAGAACCAAGTCCGGATAGGATAAGACCAGAACACCCGAGAAAGCGTCTGCCATTCCTCGCAAACACACTGGCTCGGCTCTTCACACGTCACCTGTCTGAATGCAAGCTCCCTATTCAACGAAGACCAGCAAGACCGTGCTAATGTTCAAGAATGGAGTCCTCCACGATATCGGCAACTATCGCCCAATCTGCTTACTGTCTGTCGTCTACAAACATTCTACTGGAGTCACCCTAAACAGTATTGACAGAAAACTGGACGAAGGACAGCCATGTGAGCAAGCAGGGTTTCGAAGAGGATTTAGTACGATGGACCACATCCACGCGGTAACACGGCTTATTGAAGTTTCGAGAGAGTACAAAAGACCGCTCTGTCTCACTTCCATCGATTTAAAGAAGGCCCTTAACTCAATTGAGATAGAAGCAGACATCGAAGCTTTTGATAGTCAAGGAGTCTCTACTCAGTAGAAGAAGATTCTTCGTGAGCTTTACAAAAATTTTACATCCAAGATATCACCATTCTAGAACGATATTAACATTAACGTTAAAAGAGGAGTTGGGCAAGGCGATACCATCTCGCCAAAATTATTTACCGCGCCCGCTCTAGTCACTCGACGACCAAGTTTTGGTTGAGTCGGAAAACTAGTTGATAATCCTGTTGATAAACATCTGTGGATTGCACAGCTTGCTAAAACAGGAGATGGGTTTGTTGATAGTTTAAAACCACAAATATTTTAAGTGTGAAATCGATTCACATCGGTCATTATGCATTGAAAAAAAAACGATATGAAACCAACAGTTTACAAAATGCATACCTTGTCCATTATGAGATCAAGTGCAAAATATTCGACGAAATAATTACAGTCGTACTGCAGCGAAGCTCCGTAAAGTGTATGCAGAAGTGAATGCCCTGTTCGGTCAGCAACACAACAAGTTCTAAAGCAATAACTTAGATTGCCATTGAAATACGTTATAATACTCACGAAATTCAATTTTTCACAAAGTTAAATCATCATATTGGACAGGAGAGATGCGGAGGAAATCACGCACATATATAAACTTATTTTACCTAAACAACAACCTTATATCATGTGCAGATCTCAGCACCTCTCTCATTTGTTTCGTTCTAACGCACATCTCATTAAGGAAAGAATTTGCTCGTGAGACATGCTATCAGTCAAGAATTTCGTCTTCTTCATAAGTTTTGCCGAACTCTAGTTGAGTATATTCACCGTGGAAACCTGGGGAAGTTCTACTAGAGCGTTCTCAGGTTTTTATCACAGGCGTTTTCCCATCATTGAAAGGTTTTCCCAGACAAGAGTAATTCAACAGCCCCGGATAAATGGGGCCATACGTTAACCCAAATGGTTTTTAAAAAATAACCATAAAAAAGTGCAAGCTGCTGGGAATATCATGACGATATAAACTAAGTTTTAAGCGAACCTGTGAGCCTGACCACCGCGCCCATAGTCATTGGATTGCCCACCGAAAGCACGTTGGTATATCTTCCCATCAAGAGTGCGAGAAAACGGCATACCTGAAACAGATCTGTTGTCTAATAATTTAAAATACAGAAAACAATAACCTCCACACCAACCATAGTTTTCTAATTCTATAACAGCCCTGCAAGCTTCTCTGGTCATATAATGAATTGCATCTTGATCGCCTATCCAGTCTGATCCCTAAAGAGGAAATAATATAGTCCTAATGGATGAATTCTACATAAAGTAAAACTCATCTAGTTATAGAAACGACCGTAATTCCGTAGTCATGCTTATATGCGCCGATTAATTGCAAGAGACAAAAAAGCCATGGTCACATGACCTTATCAATATTAAAAAAAACCATCGACAAGAATCGGAAATTCTTACAAGGCGGCTCACGCACTCATACTAATAAAGACAAAGGATTGCTTCCATTCGTGAATAAAAAACATTTACAACAATACTATCGAAAGAGTTTTTAAGCACGTTCAAAACATTTGGAGGACTTCTGACAACGTTTAAAATACCAATGGTTAGGCGTTCCTGGTCCACAAGTGCCAAACAGGTGCACTTTTCCATAACCAAACTCTCCATCGACACGTTTTGAATTGAAAGCCACGAAATATGCATATCTCTAGCATCCCCATGACGACCTCCTTTGAAAAGAGATGCTCGGGAAATAAAGCACTACGCGCATGGTCACACTGCCTAAGAAGAATGACCAAGGGAATCCTCACAATAACCACACGATTTATTTGTTTAATTTGTACAATCTTTTGCCCATGATTACCAGAATATACAAACATAAAACGATGGATAATAAGCAAAGGTAAGTCAAATCAACTAAACAGGCATTATTATAAAAAGAAATCTGTCATGTGGATATCCAAATGCTGACTACGACTACGAATTCTTGCCGGGAGCTCCGTTGCTTTTGTCTTAATCTTGCCAACTACGAAAAAGCGCTTGACAGGAAGGAAACGAACGCTATGGTGTTATCGACAAAGAAGTGTATCTAAAGAATAAAAACTGTAAAGTAACCGAAAAACCCTCTAATGGATTCCGCATCCATACGACTTTGTCAATTATCGTAGAACTGAATGAATGCATATCTCGCTTGTAGAAAGACTTGAGGTAGCCTAGCATTTCATCAAACCTGTGTTCGCACCCACCACAATGGCTTAACCAACAAATCTCCGAAAAATGGTGATTATGCTGGGGCCCGCACAACTAGTGAAGACGGGCCGTTCAAATATCAAGTATCAAGTACACGCTCATAGTTAGCATCAAATACCTGCACTCGCAGATGGATAAGTTTGATGGACAACGGAAAGACACTCTAAAGCATCATCACCGACAAACTAGACCATCTCAACAGACGATGGTGGTAAAACCAATAAACTGTGCTGAGATCCGAGAGATTTATCAAGATAGGATATTCTAATATCCAATTAAAATACGTGAAAAGGTTCGAACAACAAGGTAAACGATTAATGAAGTGAACCTATGCTATTAGTTTAAATCAAATGAGTTTAAAAACACCAGTGCTCGCCACTTAGAACTCAAGACCATCGAAAACCAATATGAAGCTGAATAGTGAAATTTACAGTGAGAACAATAAAACATGCATCTAGACCTGATGTGCCAAGAAGTGTTATTGACCTAATACGCGGAAGTAAAACTAGGATACTAGGATACGCAAGCATTTTTTTCTATTATTTAGTTCCGTAAGTTCTTTGCATCGATAATAAGCAGATGCGACTTCATCAGAATCTTTTCGGTATTGAAAAGTGAAATATCAAAATCTTTCTACTCCCAATCAAAGTTTACCTATCCATCCGAAGAAGCACTACACTCATTTTCAACGACAGATTTAAGTCAGCTAGTTTGCGTTCTACTGAGATGACCTCCTACATTTAGAAATAAAATCAAGATGGATAGATGGCTTGGTGGGCCTGGGACACGGGGATCGACCCCGTGTTTATTGAATGGCGCCTCCGACTACTGTGCTTCACGCGCCCAATGATGGAAAAAACAGATTTACGTGAGCTAATTTGCTATCTAATGAAGTGACCTCCTACATTTACAAATACAAACAGAACCGAATCACCTTCACAGTGTCGTAGAAGTGCCAGCGCCAGTCATCCTTATTCATGTTTCCGATGGCTGCGTTCACTCCTCCCTGAGCAGCCACTGTGTGCGATCGTGTGGGGAAGATCTTGGTGATGACCGCGGTCTTCAGACCACCTTCTGATAATCCCATAGCTGCACGAAGTCCTGCACCTCCTGAAACACAATATCATTGAATACGATGGAAAATTATCGACGTACAACCGACGTCAAACCTACCTGCACCAACAACGACAGCATCGTAAGTATGATCAACCACTTTATAGTTGGAAATATTCGCACGTTTCGCATCGCTTGCCGATGCAGAGAGGCTAAATGCTCGTCGGGTTAGCACGCTTCCGACACCTCGTTTGGCTACCGAAAGCATATTACCTACAAACTGATGAATCGTGTTCGTTAATGAATTCACATGCATTGTAAACAAGTAACAGCAGGACGAACAACAGCGTATAGGAATCATGAACCAGTTATAAAATCAATCCTAGTCTCCAGAATCAATCGTTGAATGGGAAGTCGGAGGAACACACGATGACTACGAAATCAATCCGCCTAAAGAAAACACACTGTATAAATGTGAAGCGAAACAACTAGCAAACAAATGGTGTACAGGTAAGCTCCCGAAAGAATCAAGTCAGAAATCCAGGACAACAACGGGACGAATGACAAGAGTCCGGTTTCGAATTCCACTAAAGCACGTAAACAACACAAGAAACGCGTCCTACCGGCTCGACTTCCTTCCGGTGCCCACGTCTTTCTCACTTTCACACGATTTAACATGCTCATTTACTGGTAAAGTGAGCATTAAGACCCAGAACAGATTACAATAACTCGAACTCCTCAATAGAGGCTGTTCGGTGAGTGGGAAAAATGGAATATGGATCCCTAAGCTCCTGGATTTTACGGTCATACATCCTCACCAGAAGAAAGCCGTGGAATGGTTTCGAAGCAACATTTTGACAAACAAGTGAATACAGTTTAGCGAAATAATGGTCAGTGAAGATCATAGACAATCACATTAGTGTAAAATAGTGGAAACTCTTGCGCTTTTCTGCTAAAAGTCGAATTTTTGACTTACTTCAGTAAAAAGTAGAAGGACGTATAGAATTGGGAACATAGACTAAAGTCATTTCGCCACCAACCGTACGTTACTCCCTACGGGATACTGGAAGAACGTTAAGCAAGAGAGTTAAGTGCTAGTAAGTAGTAACTAGTAAAGTAATGAAGACAATGGCAAAGAGAATATGACAGAACTATGTACAAGCAACTGTTTCTCGTAAGAAAACAGAACCTTACATGAGTTGTTCTGATACTCGAAGATGATATCAACATGAATCAGTACTGTTAATACCAGGATTACTCTAATATTTATGTTAAATGGTTTACAGAGAGAAATATGCGATAAATAATGCACAATGATATCCATTGATTCTATAATTATTGATCGAAATGAAGTGTAAGTTGAAGGTTAACACCTCGAGCATGAAGTAAGTTTTAGTGCGGAAAATCACGTGCATCATACTTACACTAGGACCACTTGTATTCCGAGTAAACACAACTGCTTTAAAAAAGGAAGGAACTTGTCAACTTACAAGTAAATGCTAGCCATAAACATTACGAGCGGATACGGATCAATGTTGGATGTGCACCAGCGGCTCTAGTGAGGGAAGCATAAGCCGCAATCAATTCATATGGTATGCACTGTGTGCACAAATTAAGTGCCAACTATTCTAGTATTAAGAATGAGAAAAGTATTTTAAAACAAATAAACGATTTCCCTAAACATTTTCATCTGTTTAGGATTGATCACTTACTCTTCATGAAGTCAGAAAATTATAGAATTGCCGACATTCTTTGAGGAACAACATTAAGTTACTATATAGGAAACCTTCTAACTAACAAAGGAGAACTTATTATAATTATAGCAGAAGTGTAGAGCACCGAAAACACTGCGATTTTATTTTTACGCGCTAATGTTGTTTTGTCCGCAGGCGCCCACAAATCATGGGCAGCTGCTAAATGACGGCGATCTGAGAGATTCCTTTTTTTTTCCGGCTATCTATTTTGCACTGTACAGCTATTCTGACTCCCTTTTTTTATTCAGTCGATAGTTTATTCAGCAGGATGTTATGGTGTGGTCTGTAATAGGGTACTCTCATAATTAGTGTTTTATCAAAAACCATTTTCGAACGAGTTCACTGACCGGTAATTTAACTAGTAGTGACTGACCGTTACTTGATTTCAATCACTGTGATGAATCATTAATGTTATAAGGAATGACCGCTCATAAAAAATTTAGAAATAAATTAGGAATAAGCTGTAAAAGACATCTAGATGACAACAGCAATGTGTTTGTATAGAGGACCTATAGTAGCATATAGTAACTTATTTGATACCTCAATGTCCCTTCCTCACTAGTTGTGCGGGCCCCAGCATAATTACCATTTTTCGGAGATTTGCTGGTTGAGCCATTGTGGTCT
Source organism: Angiostrongylus costaricensis (assembly GCA_900624975.1). Lineage (NCBI taxonomy): Eukaryota > Metazoa > Nematoda > Chromadorea > Rhabditida > Metastrongylidae > Angiostrongylus > Angiostrongylus costaricensis. The sequence goes on from UYYA01000395.1 coordinate 6,759, forward strand.
CTGGAATCCCGAGGACAGCTTGGTCAAAGTCTACTCCAGGTCGTCAGCACGACAGACACTCGCAGCCCTTGTAGGTTAGAGGGAGATTTGCCACCATCCGACTTTGATACTAGGACGATGGTGGATCCTGGTATTGGTTTACTCTTAGCTAGGCTTTCTTTTGCAAACGCCAGACTCTTTCTTAGCTTGGGAGACCCTACCAGGGAGACTAATCCTCCCGCTGTATATCGCAGTCCGACACCCAGAAAAACCTTCCAGCCACGATGAGGCGGGAAACCGTTGGAAGGATGTGTTAACTACTATTACAATTACTATGAATACCCTTAGTTCGAAAGAACAAGGTCTCTTCGACAAAAATGTGACGTTCTCAACGGCTGGAGCCCTCCAGACATCAGGCGTCGTCCCAGACATCCGTTACGTAAAGTCAAATTTCGACACGAAGGAGAAGCGCCGTTATAAAAAAGTGTTTTGTCACTTGAACGACGTGAACACTAATTAATGTGTACTAGTTTATGCATACCTCCCAACGTTTACCGGGAGGTGTTCTTGGGTGTCGCGCGGCGATGTACATCGGTGGGATTCATTCACGTGGCAGGGTCTCCCAAGATAAGAAGGAGTCCGGCGTTCCATCTGGAAGCTCAGCTAGCAGTTAACCAATACCAGGATCCACTGCCGTCTTGGTTTCAAACTAGTCGCATAGCGGCAAATCTCCCTTTGGTTCACAAGTAGGGCGAATGCCTGTGCTGGAGGCTACCTGGAGCAGACTTTGGCCAGCCTGACGTCGGGACTTCAGGGAACCACAGTGGATGAACCAGCAAAACTCGGAAAAAGTGGAAATCTTGTTTGGGCTCGCATATCCAATGGAGATGGGCCATCCAAGTATCCAAGTAGGTAAGTTTATGCATAATTAATAAGTCAAGTCGACCACAGGTCTTATTCAGTTGGCAGATTGTAATGAGAATGCTTTATGTACAACCTTTATTTCGTTATTTTCAACTTGTGACTGAAGCACTTTGTCTGTTCGTCTTCTGTGAATGGACTGGAATTGAACTACAGTTGAGCTAGCGTTAGAAGCCATTACTTTCTTGCCTTCGGTACAGTGCCTCCTTCTTCACTTCTATTCAGGAGTCATGTTCTAACTCATTTAATGGTTCGGTAGTTGGTCAGATTGTCTATATTTCGAAACAACTTGAGACTTTACATTTAGCATTAGAGTAATGTTTAAAGTTTGTTTGTTACTAGGATGGTTGATGCATCAGTCTTCGCTGCGGTAACCGCTGAATTCTGAGGAATACCCTTTTTTTTACCAGTATGACTACATCAACCATGGATGAAGATTAAATGTCCTAGGTGAAACGGAATGAAAGCTATTGATTTGTTCACTCAAGTGTTGTTTTGAAGCCCTAAGAAAAATTCAGATTTTTCTTAAGAAGGCTAAGGCGAATTCTAGGTTCCTTAAAAGGATAAAAGCTAGGGATAAAGCTCTCGTCCTTGATCAATCCTGAAGGATGCGCCGTGCATTCGACTTCATTAAGTATCGTTAGAGGTGGTTGAAAGCACATCTGACCTTCACAATGATTCGCAGTGGCCTACCGATGTATCGAACCAGTGCTGATATCCTCCCAGATAAGTATGGTACCAATTTGCGGACCCCGGAGGGATAGGAGGCTTGGTGGGCCATGGGCGCGGGGATCGATTCCGGGTGTATGTTGCAGTGGCACCTCCAACCACTGCGCCACAGGCGCCTTAGGTTTCTTAAATGTTCCTTAAATGGAACGAAAATACTTACTGGTTTCCAACAATGCTAAGGCATAACTTTAATCAAAGTTAGGTGGAAATGGATGGTCAGAAAGAGGATGTCCTGAAAACAATTTCTTGTATGATAAGGAAAGATTTTTGGAAAATAGGAAGGGCGGAAAATGGGAATTACCTATTTCTGCATAAGGTTTTTAAGGTAACATCAGTTTTTCTTGCTTGAATTTAAGAAAAAAAGAGAGAGAAAAAAAGAAAGGTTTGCTATTTTTCATCTTGTTTTGAGCGTTCTAATACGAAGAACGTTCAAAACAAGATGAAAAATCTTGTTCATTATTGGCCCATCGCCAGCTTCCGTACTTAATGGGTGTCTACTTAGCAGAACTCCTTATATAGGAATACTTCAATGGACGGAAGAACATAGCCCTACTTCTTTCATCACCTATCACCTGTATCACCTGAGATTTTTTTTTCGCAAAGTTTCTGTACTTCTAGTTTGCGAAGTTAAGTCGCTTTTTCCTTACATATCCTATCATTAGGAGGAAAGCCTCGTCGTGGCTGGAAAGTGCTCCTGAGTGTCGGGCTGCGATGTGCAGCGGGGAATTCATTCCCTGTCAGGGTCTTCCAAGCTGAGAAGAAGTCCAGCATATCCATCGGGAAGTCTAGCTAAGAGCAAACCAACTGCAGGATCCACCACTCGTGGTATCGCAGGGTAGCAAATCTCCTGACCCACAAGGGCTGTGGCTGCCTGTGGTGGTGGGGCAGATTTCGGCCAGGCTGATCTCGGGATTCCAGGGAATCACAATGGTTTAAGCAACAGATGTCTGAAAAAGTGGAGATTATGATGGGGCCCGCACATCCAGTGAGAATGGGCCATCCAAGTATCAGGTATTGTTAGGAGGATAGCTGAGGCTGTAATAGATCATAAGAAGTCTTCGCTTCATTCAAGGCATCTTATTTCTCTTCTTTGTGGGTGATCGCGTTTCCAGTTTCAACTACCCTTTTCGAGAATTCTGTTGTAAGACCGGTACTTGTTTAAAAAAAATTTGCTGATACATGATGTTCCCGAACAAATGTTCGGCACTTTCGGCAGAAATGAAATGTTTCGGTGACGTTGTCCTTCTTTTTCAATAAAGCGTACTGCTAGCATATTTTCTACAACAGTGTGTTAGATTTGGATGGTAAATGATAAGGTGTTGGGCGTTAATCGATCCATGAGGGATGATGCACTACGCTTCGACTTCACTTGACATCATTGGACGTGATTAATTGCATTTCTCTCTATACAAGAATTTGGAGTGGCCTGTGCTACTAGTCTTCCCAGACAAGTATGGTACCAATTTTTCGACTCCGGAAGGATGAGGAGCTTGGTGAGCCTAGGATCGAACCATGAACTGCCGCTCATTTTCAATATATGAAGCCATAAACCCACTTCATTCCACATGCGTTCCATTTCGTTTATTCCTTTTTTTTCCTTTTCTATTCATTTGTGATTAGATTGGTTAATTCGACACATGAACGAATTTTAAGACGTTTCGTGACAGTAGTCGGTGTTGAACAACCAACTATTAAATAATATTCTCAGTGTCATCTTCGATGGTTCGTCTTCGAGTTCCAGAACAGCCCATATTCACACTTTTATCTCAATGCTATGTTGAAACTGGTAAGGTTCTACTATTTAATCATTGTAACAATAAAATGCATAATTTCTTTTACGAGACGGAAGTTTGCGGACCTTTAGACACAAGGAGGGTAGAGGATTTTTGCTAAAACTACTTGGAATCTATTACTTACAGGAAAAAATAGCAGCCTTTCTGCTGATGAATAGCACGTACTAGTAACAAATGTTTTATTTTCACAATTGTATCGATCGTTAAGCTGCTTTTCTCTCGAGATCACATTGTGGTGGTGTTCATCCAACGGTAGCGGTTATGTCGAAGCGGAAAAGGTACGGTTTTAGTTTTGGAAACTTGTGTCGTTGTGTCAGAAATTTGATACATCCATTATTATTCTCAATGCTATGTTGAAACTGGTAAGGTTCTACTATTAAAGTGTTTTTCAACGTTCGGAAGACGCCGATATTTCAGCATTCCTGAGTTGGACACTGACATGAAATCGATGAGGTCTGTGGTAAGGCCAGGAAGTAGGGTCAGAGAGAGCGTAGTATTAAGCTCTGTGTACATATGCACCGCAGGTTAGCTATAATTTAATACCTGTCAATAGATAAGATGTGCAAACAGTGGAAAAGCAGCACAAACACTTTCTCACACGATGAAGCACTAGTTTGCGGTGGCAACATCGCTGTCATCCATCTACTTTCGTCTATGAGCTCTTTTCTCTAGTCATAACTAGCTGGATTTTCAGAAGTCTCGACGGTGAACAGCCACACGGGATCATATCCACAACACTGCGGAGCTCATTGATGTATTTCGAAAGATGAAACGCCATTATTCCTCACTTTCTTCTTTGAAAGGTAAAACGCCATTGTTTCTCACTTTCTTCGACCAGAAGGCTATCTAATCATAATTTCGCCAATTTGGGAAGGCTGCATTATTGAAGCCAGAGGGACTTGATGGGCCAATATCACCGCTTCCTTGATTATTCAGTAGTATTGTTGATAACGGAGGTACCCTGCAACACACAGATGGAATCGATCCCAGCGCCTATGGCTCACCAAGCCTTCCATCCCTCCGGGATCTGCATATTGGTACCAGACCTGTCTGGGAGTATAGCAGCACTGACTGGATACGTCGGTGGGCCGGCGCGAGTCATTGTAAAGGTCAGATATGCTTTCAATCACTTCCAAACGATACTTAATGAAGTCGAATGGATGGCACATTCCTTAGGAATTGATCAACGCCGAGAGCTTTATCCTTTTTTTTGTTGGTGATATCCAGCGAAAAGGTGAACGGTTGGGCATGAAAACAGCTGTCGGTGGGCAAGGATACATATTTTCTTTGCTGGAAAAAACGTTCTCGAAACACACCAGGCCCTAGCTGGAGAATTCTTTCGGTGAAATGTTGAGTTTAAAATCTACAATGTTTGCAGATCTTATGACCTCTTAACGATTTCATTTGCATTTATCGATTCGAAGTTGTAGCTTTGATATGGTGGCAGTATGATGAACAATTTTCAGCGTTGAGGCGGTGATGAATGAGTTTAGGGAGTTCATTAGAACATTGGGCCAAAAAACAAGATTGTACTTCGCCCTTAGTTCTCCGTGCTTCTCGTTGTGCTTAAAATATTTAACATCTCAAATTTCTGAGAAATGGACGGCAATGCTTCAATTGCTTATTGCAGTCCGAACTGATCTCATTAACGTTGCATTTTCGATGCGTTCTTTAGCAACTGAAAGGGACTTTCGAGCACAAGCTTTGAGCCGTCAGTGTACGAAATCACCCTTAGTAGTTCTCGATTGTCTTAGTGATGCCAGGAGGAGAAATATCCTGGTTTCAGTGCCGCATACCGACTACCACAGCGCGAGCACGGTACTCTTCCTCTATCATAAGCCATTCAACTTATTCGTTGTTCATAGCATTGCTGTTGTATGGGAATAATAACTCATCGATGAAAGAGGTGAACTAATTAGAGAACCACCATTCAAGAAGGCGTCCTGACCAAGACTAACACCGATGTACTGGTGACTCAAGACAGTTGAATGACTATGTTCGATGCATAAAATGACGTGCTAGATTGCATTCGCTGGGGTCATTCCAAGCGGACTAAGCAATAACACTATGGTTCTCCGACGGACGCAAGAAATGAAAAAAAAAACTTGAGCTTGAGTTCATAAAAATCCGAGAAAATTCTTGCGAAAAACTGCGAGAGAAATTGTAACTAATTGCTGTTCTCTCGGGTAAACAGATTTCTCAGAGGAAAGAAAAATCACTATATATGTCCTGAGCAAACAAAGCTGTAAAGACAAAGAAAGAGAAATTGTCTAGTTACAGGAACGGAATTTTCTTAAGTGGCCATAACTTTTCGGTAACTATGATTGGTACCTCCCAAAGGTTTAACGACTCATCGTGGCTGGGAGGTTTCTGGGTGTCGAGCTGCGATGTACAGCAGAGGGATTCATTCTCCCAGGAGGGTCTCCCATGCTTAGAACGTGTCCGGCGTTTCCATTAGGAAGCCTAGCTAAGAGTAAACTAATACCAGGATTCGTTACCGTCCTGGTACCAAATCAGGAACATGGTGGCAAATCTCTCTACGATCCACAAGGGCGGCTTTTGCTTGTGGTTATGACGACCTGGGCAGACTGTGACCTGGCTAACCTCGGGAGTTTAAGGAACCACAATGGCTAAACCAGCAAAACTCCGAAAAAGTTGGAATTATGTTGAGGCCTGCTCAAGCAGTGAGGAGGGCCATCCATCTATCCAAGTAAGTAAATTTGTATTCAAAACAGTTGTTAGGTAATGCGTATATGCTCACGCTTAGGCTTAGGGTTAACCTTAGAGCTTCTGTATCCTATGGAATTTTTTGCATTTTTTCTGCACAGTAGTTTGAGCTGTGGAAGGCTTCACCATTGTTCCGATGCTACGATAGTCGTTTTACTTGTATTGCTTTTATTAGTTATGTTGAGTTGAAATCCACAGTCATTGTATTGTACTAACTATTGCTTTTCGTTCGGGATTTCTGTGTTAATAAGGCGTTCCATTATGATGCGTTTTTACTTTTTGTTCTCGGTAAAACCGCCTATGCGTGTTTTTTTACTTGGACAATTAGATGGCCCATCATCACTGGTTTTGCGGACCCCAGCATAAATTCCATTTTTTCAGAGTTTTGCTGGTTTAGCTAGCTATCGTGGTTTCCCTGGAGTGCCGAGGTGAGGCAGGCCAATGTCTGCCGCAGGTCGTCACCAACACAGGCACCCGCTGCCCTTGTGGATTAGAGGCAGATTTGCCACCATGCGACTAGTTTGATACCAGGAAGGCGGTGGATACTGGTATTGGTTTACTCTTTGCTAGGTTTCGTAATGGAAATGCAGGGCTCCTTCTTAGCTTAGGGGACCCTACCGGGGGGCGTATGTGTTAGTCGTTGAACATTACAGCCCGACAGCCAGGAACACCTCCCAGCCACGTTGAGGTGGTAAACCGTTGGTAGGAGGATATGAGTATTTTATGCGTTATATTCCTTCTAAGTTGTTCTAAGTTTCATGTAGTGCAATACTCTTTTTTCCCTTAAGTCGATGCAACCGATGATATTGCCGCTGCTCGTAGCTCAGCCAGCAACGGACAGGCAGCGGATACTGCCGCAATCGTGTTTGCTCAAATGTACTTCTCTCTGGATTATACTCCGAACAGGTTGCGAAACTACAATCGTTTGGTGGGTTGTTGATGTTCTTTTCTAATCGTTGACGCTTTTATCGAGTAATACAGACACTTATTTGCAAAATAATCTCGGATTTGTTTGTTTGAAGTTGTTTAAGCCGTGCAACTCTAACAACACCTGTACTGCGTTCCTTAGTTAGTGAACTGTTTTCTGATAATCACAAGTAATATTAACCGTTCACTAAATGTATACCGTTCTTTGCAGATTTATTTCAAAATTGGTTAGTGTACGTGTTGGTTTAGTGTTATAGGAGATTATGTTTCTGTTCACATGTATTGATGCGGAAAGTAATACCGTGATACCTACTACTATCTACTACTAAGGTATTCCTTTTCTGGGCTGGTTACTGTCATGACATTCCCAACTAACATGGCCTCGTTTGCTGTTTGCGTAATTCTTTTAGCACAGATTGGACCACCTATCCACGTCTTCCTATCCTCATTTGGAGTTTAGCTGTCAGTAGCGGGAAGTGAATATTAAAAGGAAATTTATTTAGGTGTTGTTTTTGTAATGTATTCCTATTAGAACGCATCAGTTGCTTTACCACGTGGCAAGACATTTATATTTTGGCTCAGGTTGATTAGCTAACTTTCAACCATGGGAATTTGGAGAAGGTAGTGAACTCCAGTTGTCCTATTCACGACTACTGTGAAACTGCCTGAATGCGCCATTGATGAATGTTCGGGAAGGGAGTGGCGTCGCCCTCTGGTGGTTACTGATACACATTCTACTTGTTCGTGAAAGACTCGCGTCGGGCAATTCAAAGCTAATCTCATGGAAAGTCGGTGAAAGTACAGTGAGTCCGATTTCGCGCTTGGTTGTGGTTCATTGTACTGCATTATCGCCAAGAGAATTTCGGCTTTTTGTATCATCGCAGAGCGCTCCAATTCTTTGTGCACCCTATGGGAAAGGTTCTTCACCAGCCTTCCAGACAGCATACCATCATGCCGGACTCGCTGGTGTTTACATAGTAGTCAACAGCCTCCATGTTTCCAATGCTTTCTCACTATTCGTATCTGCCTTCGAGATTTGTAAATTCAGCGATCTCGAAGACATATTGTGCTCAATGTGTCTTTAAGGGTGTATGTCTACGATACGCAGACAACTGGAATTCGGCATCAATCCGTTATTCCACCCATTTTCTCGCTGGTCTTGCCACAAAAGGTTCAAGTGTCGTGAGAATTCAAAAGACTTGTTGTGGTGAAAATTATTGCAATACATAATTGTTAGTATCCGGACATTAATTGTATTAACAAAAATGTATCGGTAAGTTGTTGTTAAATACTAATGTGTGTGGAAATAAGCAGTTTTGTATAGCCTCAATCATATTGCAACTTGAAGAAGTTCATTTTTTTGTTTTCGGTTCCTTCAATGGATTTCTAAAAAATTGGAATGTAATCTGGCCACATGCATGCGAATTGAACTGCGCTCTAGCCCGCTGCAGCTGATTTGGGACTGGTGGCCAGAAAATGTTCTGGAAAATTCTCTCTTTCCTGGTAGGGAAGCATCTGAGCGGTTCCATAAGTCATTTTGCATGCCACTATGTCATTATTTTTTCTCATCATTTACTTACTTCTTTCGATTGTAACAAACGTAATTGTATTTACCACCTCTAATCTTGTTGTATTTGTTTTGTTAACTTGATTGTTAACAGTTTACTGTAAATACTTGGCGGTTTTGTTTTAGTGGTTGAACTAGGCGCTTTTATTGCATATCTTCGGTTACATGTCTGAAGGTTCTCAAATCTTGTGCCATTTGATAAAATTACCTTTCGCATCTTCGCGGCAATAAGCGTTCCTTTCAAAACGTACCTTGATGTAAGCTGTAGGCGATGCGTATTGGTTTCGATTCACGATTCGCATACTTTTCTCCACTTCATTTCGTCTCATTGTGTTTTTTACGACACTTTTTGCGGTTGTTGGATAGCTCTTAGGAAACAGGTTAAAGAGTAAAGGTAACCAGATTTCCCGAAAAGACAAACTCCCTACTACATTTGTTTTGAAAATCCAGGTGTTTCCAATCGTTTCAACTTTGTCTGTCTTAGACCAGAGTGAATTATGACTTTGACTTATAAGTTAAGTACGTACGTATTAGTTATGAATTGATCGGTAGCTTCCTTGAAGATGTTGCATTAACAGTAACCTATCGAGTGCTAAATGTCGCGGCACATTTATTCTTTCAGTTCAGCCTATCTGTTTTTCTTAATTTTTCTTTTGAACGTTGTTCAGTATCATTTCGTCTTCAGAGCACGTTGACGATCAGGACGGTGTCGCCAGTCACTGCTTTTAGAATCACCACAACGCGTTAGAAGGTGAAGCTAGATCTTCGAATGATTTGGCAAGAAATTTTTTTTTATTCCTTTCCCAATCTGCGTTGCCACGTTCTACCACGGAACGGGGTTTCATCTCTCAAACTACCCCGAGAATCAATTTAGATATGATTCGGGAGCGCACTGAAAACCTGGAGAGTGTTTTCTACGAGGTAGAGAATCGAAGAGAGAACCGAACCTCTAAATACTGTTTTTGTCTTTACCTAGGTATTACATATCACTTCGTGTTTGGTGTTTGCAGCATATGTTTTTATGATATTGGGTGTTTCGTGTATTGTTCAATGGAGGTAGTGACTGACGAAAACGGTGGTTCAGAGGGCTTTAGTTTTTTACGCTTTGAAAAAGCCGGCGAGGCAACAAATGTGGCCACAGAACTGAATTTTTGAATGGTCCGCTCAACGCTCCGATATGTCGCTCTGGCAAGTTGCAAAGAGAACTGCCGTGCACAACTTGGTTAACGGTACATCCAACGATTGGATAGTTTCTTAAGCACAAATGTGCCTGGCACCATATAAGCACTAGAACAGAGAGTATATTCAGTGTTAAGAAGTCAACACTTGCGAAAGTTTCCTCCTAGTATCGTATTCTGTCGATTTGTCACTATTTTAATTTTGTTTTTTTTTCTTTAGAATTAAGGATATTTTGCCCTCATTAGTGCGACTTCGGGAATTGGAGCCCATACATTATATCCATTGGACCTATATTATAGGTATTGCTACTTATTTTAAAACTACAACTAATGATCTCCTAAATATTTACAATTTTTATTACGGAAGAGGCATTGGTATATTTCAGTGAAGACCTCGTGCAGCTAGTGGGATCGCAACAGGAGTTCGTGCTCAGCAATTCAGTGAGAGTGCTCTACAAGCTATCCAGCGTACTACTGTTAGTCAGCCACAACCTACCGGACTACGGCCCAACCAATTAGTGGTTTAAAATGTTCACATAGTGAGCGTTGCCTTTTATTTTGATAGTGTTGTTGTTTGGATTGAAGCCCTTATTAGAGCAGACAGACTCCTGGAATTAGAGTGGATGTTCATCCATTGTTCCAGGAATGTTAACAACCTCAACACCAACGCACCGCTCAAGAAATCGTAGTCAGAGGACTACAACCTCGCAATGCTTGCACAGATAGTTTTTCAGGTTTGTCCCTAACATCAAAAGTTGTTTCATTTCAGTGTCTTTTGATCATACTGTTGTGTTTTATTCCTTCCTAAGGTATTAAACTAGCACGAGATTGACAAAAAGGTTTATTCGGCTAACGTTTCAACGTCTTTGTCTTCTTCGGATCCTACGGCCCACCGTCGAGTAGTCCACAGTACACACCTGCAGAATTAACGTTTTTATCAACTTCCTATTAACTTGATAATCTAGGAAGGTATCGATTATTAATCTAGAAGTTAAATGATAGTCTGTTTGAAAAACTTTGTTTTTTACACTACTGTGTCTTTAGGAACAGAAACAGATTCTTAACGGAAGAATTTGTGTGGTGATCACCGAGAAATTCTTCCTGCTCCACAAAGAAGTGGACAAGATCATTGGGATCATGCTGGAAATGGATAATAAGGAGCTGACAGAGATGCTCCAAGAAATGAACTTACTTAAGCTAAGGGTAGAGAAGGCGCCATGCGTTCTTCATTCATCTTCTAAATACGCCTAATAAGTTGGGGTGTTGTGTATTAGTGTATGTTTGTCTCATAGTCCATTGCCATAACTGAAGTAACGTGTTGCAGTAGTTTTGTTATTTTCTGGAGTTAAGTTTACTATCTTTGTTTATTTCTAAGTTATCAGTTTGGAAATGTAGAGCACACATGAAGAGTTTGTTGTTGTTGTTAGTAAAGACATAGACTTGCTTGCATATTTGGACGGCCCGTCCTCACTTGTTCGGGCAGCAGCATAATCTCCATTCTTCGGAGTTTTGCTGTTCTACCTAACGTGTTTCCCTGGAGTCCCAAGATCAGCCTGGCCATTGTGAGCCCCATCGCCACGATGAGGCGGGAAACCGTTGGGAGGAGCATCTGTAGTTGGCATGATTTGGTAAAGAAATTAGGGTTATTAGTTGAGTAGAGTTGTTAGAGTTTCGTTTTGGTGCAGATTGGTAATGCTGATTCGAACTGTAAAATGGTAGATGCGAGAAGGTCCCACGAGTTAGACGAAACGGTTTGCAGGAAGCTTCGTTTCCGCCGAAGATTCATCAGCTGGCGATGGTACAGCTTGCATTAAAAAGTCCCGTCAAAAATTACAAACAAGCATTGTGTTTTCTGATTTTTTGATTATATGCGAGAAATATTCCATATAGAAGTTTCTCTACTTAGGTGAGGAAACTTTTTAAGGTCAGATTTCGCACCATGCTTTAGTACTGGCTGTACTGCTGACTGCAGACGTTGAGTTAAAACCCAACATCTGGTCAGAATTTTTTTTTACTGAGTCAGAAATTGTATGTCAAAAGTTGGCATTCACTTTTATGCTCCGTCTCTCCTATTATAAAGGAATACGTCTTCAATCTACATCTACACATAGTTTCTTCAATCTAGACAGATCATCTTAACGTAAATTTAACGTTCACGTCTGTTTCACAAAGTTATGGAAGAAATTAATGATCAGAAAACGCTTCGAGTACGGAGATGATTAATAGGTAGTATGGCACATTAATGGGCACGTGTGGCGCAGTGGTTGGAGGCGTCACTGCAACACACGTGGAATCGATCCCCGCGCCCATGGCCCCCCAAGCCTCCTATCCCTCCGGGGTCGACAAATTGGTACCATACTTGTCTGAGAGAATAGCAACACTGCCTCGATACATCGGCAGGCCACCGCGAGTCATCGTGAAGGCCAGTTATGCGTCCAATCACCCCTAACGATACTTAATGAAATCGAATGCATGGCACATCCGTCAGATATAGATCAACGCCAAGAGCTTTATCCTTTTTTAACTTATGGCACATTAAGAAATTGCCTCGATTGTAATTTCTATTCTCAACATCTACTCTGTTAAACTACACTGTCCATTGTTTCTTTCTAAGTAGTGTGAGTAAAATGCAAGATCCTCAGATAAACATGTACACCGATCAATTTATTGTCGGCGATGGCTAGTTTCGTCTGAAAAGCGAACAAGACACTGCAAATTTCATGTACCATGTGTAGCAATTTTTCTTTCGTCCAACCTTTGTCGATTACAGTAAAATACTGACAACAGTTTAACAAACTCCGTACTACCAGCTTTTCTGGATTAAGGAATCAATCGCTGCAACGTTCATCGCTCTGTTTCATATCCTTCAGAATGATCGTAACAGTAAGTGGGATTGCCACCTCTTATGAAGTACTGCGAAATAAATGCGTGACCAGTTGGACAAACAGATTCCAAAATCAGTTACCCAAGTGACAATATCGAATTTACAGCGTCACGGGTTGTGAACTGTTATTCACAAGTGTCGAATATAAATACCTCATAGTGTAGTTTTGATAGAATTTCGAATCTTTAACCAAATCCTGGTAGGGTATAGGATATAAAGAGACTCCCATTGTACCTGGAAAGTCTTATAGTGAAAATATCTTTAGGGTTTCTGCAGTCAGCTTCGGATTTGGTGCTCTTTATGAATTAATGCTTGGGTATGGTGTGGTGAAGGTTCGCCAACAAAATAATTCCATTATAAGCTGATATAAGGAGCGATTAATTAAAGAAACAAACTCGCATTTTCTTTCAACCATGTGCTTTTGACTCTATTTCGTCTATAGCATATTTTCCGCTTTTTGCCATAGCATTAGCAATCTATGCCTCTTAAAAAATGACTGTGAACCAGTTACTTGTCTTATGCTACGTAATAAACCACCTTTTGTAATGAGTACAGGGTTAGCGAAACCTCTTCAACCTGCTGTAGAATTCAGAGGTTCTATAACGACATCATCAGCGATAGGTACTAGCTGGTCAGTTGGCAGATAAACTCTGCTGTCTCTTTCGAAACGGCGACACCATATCCGTATATGGTGTCCAGCTGCTTCATATCGTTCAGCTGCTCCGCCTAAATTGAAACGTTCACCAGTGTAGCTGATGACGAATAGAAGAGGCTCACCTAGCAATACGCCAGATTAGCTAACACTAATTTTGAGAGTTCTTTTACTGAAAACGCTCGATTCACAGTTACTTCGTTCATATTCGTTCGATTCGCTTGTGGTTAAACTTGGTAAATTTTTAGTACTGAAGATTAGACATTTTGTTTCAGTGGAGTTTAAAGCTGCTAAACGATGATGAAGCAAATACGATACCTGATATGGCAGCAATGAGCATTCTAGTTCCAATACAACCTTAAAAGATGATCTGTAATTATATCGACTCGAATTCCTTGTTGTTTTTAATATTTAACGTGGATTCTAGTCAAACCGACGAAGTCACTTTTGAGAGTTTTGCACTTCGATCTCCATTTACCACTACAAATTAAAATAAAATCCATTGGCTCTCTCAGAAGTGTGGCTTTGTTCTAAAATACTGAAGAATCATCGTTGTTCGACTGTTAACGTAAATATATCGCCTGCAGCGTAGGGCTCATAACTTGATCCACCACCGGCGGCTATTAGCGACACAGAGTCTTTGACACATTGGTCGACATAATCACTGCGCAAGGTGACCCTACGGTAATCCTGCAATTTTTTCAAAGACGAGGTATTATTGAACTTCGAGAGAATTACTCATTGTGAGCATCTCTCAGGATTTTTGGCGCTCATGTTTTTTTTTACTTTGGTGTTTTGGTGTTCCACCTTTCAAATGGACTTATTGAATATTTCGTAATGCTCAATGGCCCTAAAACTAAAATTATATCAATTCTGGACTTGGTACCTTGAAGTAAATATCGCTGCTGTTACTTACTTTTTAGCTTCGTTGTAGGAATGAAACCTTGTTTCAGTTATCATGTCATACTTCTTTTTAATCACTTGAATACCCTGTAATTCTCATCTAATAATGAAAGAAAAGGAACATAAAAATAGGCGGAAATATCTTTTCAGGTGAGAGTTATCCCTTGAAAGCTATAAAACGAAGTGATATGAGCTTCCTTATCCACCCAGTTTCATTCAGCCAGATATGCATTCAATCACCTCTAAACTATGCTTAATGAAATCGAATGCATGGCGCATCCTTCAGGGATTGATCAACGCCGAGAGTCTTATCCTTTATCCTTTATGAGTTTCCTCGTGATTAAGTGATAATAATACTGCAATAAAAACACAGGGAGATGACCATATCTTCAAGATCGTCAATAAGATTAGCCTATTTCTTGTTACCACGTAATTACTTCATATGTCTACTTCTCCGTTAAGAAATGAGTGTTTTTTCCTTCACCGTCGGTGAAAAAGTTAATAATTTAGGTAACCTTGAAGTGCTGCTTTCTCTTTATAACATTTCAGCTCAACTTTAGACGTTCCTTGTCAAAAATGGTGCTTTCAGCGTCATTTATCAGACTGCTCATTGCGTCGTCGTCTGTATACAGTGATTCATTTACGAATTTTTAGTAGCTGATATTTGTTCCGACAGATCGTGAAAAAGAATACGAAAATGATCGAATAAAAATCCATTGAAAGATACGGTCTGGGATGTTCTGTAGTTAAGTCGATTCACGCGACTAATTGGCTTCACTATGTGCTAAAGAGTGGTTTGGTGAACTTACACTTCGTAAGAGATAGTGATTTTGGTAGGACATTGTTCAAATAACTTGCAACGATTTCAGAAAAGCTCAAGTATTCGTAAGAATAACATGTGTGAATTGAGTTGATAAGTTCATTGTTCGTGTTAACGGGTATTTACGGCTTAATTTGTTCATAGGATCTCGTGAACATGATTATATTGGAGAAAATGATGTTCATGAAGAACGATTGCGCAGTAGTAACAATACTGGATGTTAAAGGAGTGGTTAATCAAAATCTCCTTGTCACTGTTACTGGAAGGAACAACCTTGCCCTGAAGACTCCCCAGTCGTCGTACTGTAGAAATGTGAGCATTTTTTGCACTTAGGATTGCTTTTTGCTAACGGAAATCGAAATTGCGTCCGACTCTTTCATTTGATAGTCATGGACATTGTTTCCCTATAACATATCGTGCTCAAAACTGTTGATCATTAGGTGGACAAATGGTGAAATACAACTCACTGATATCGATATACAGGTGGGAACTATTCCCGCAATACTTCCTTGCACTATTCTGATTCGTTCTATCATTTGCTGTCTCAAGTAGCAATTCTTGCCGACACCTACTCCGTAGGGTCCTTTTGCATCTCCCCATTTCTATCTAGCACTCCAACCATCTGCACACTATATCTTCACCTCCTCTTCTCGACTGTTGCTGTCTGTCATTTCTGCTTACGACATACAGCCAACTCTAGCCACCTCATAGGCTCACTCCATCCCCAAATCAACTGCTGAGCGCTGGATGCATAACAACAATCTGTTTCCCTTCTGCCCGACCATACTTCATGGCCAACAATCTGTGGCATCATTATTCATCTGTCATATCACCATAATACTATTGTAATAAGATACTTTACCATCTCTAATGTGTCTTATTGTTCCCCATAATATCTCCACCTGTCGGTCGCATCATTACATGTATTTCTACGTTATGATCCCGTTGATGCCAATCCTCTATTAAAGAGGATAAAAGGGTAAAGCCCTCGGCGTTGATCAATCCCTTAGGGATGCGCCATGCATTCGACTTCATTAAGCATCCTTGGAGGTGATTGAATGCATATCTCGCCTTTACAATGATTCGCGGTGGCCTACCGATGTATCGAACCAGTGCTGCTCTCCTTCCAGACAAGTCTGGTACCATTTTGCCGACTCTGGAAGGATGGAAGGCTTGGTAGGCCAGGTGCGTAGCAACGATCCCATGTGTATTGCAGGGCACCGCCGACCACTGTGTCACACGCGCCCTGTTTCGCTATTAGTATGTTCTCATTGCTATAAAAGCGTTTAATTACCCAATTTTGATATCTCTTCTTACGACAATAACCAAGAAGACACTTGTGGTAGGAAATATCGCACAAACGAGCAACTTCGCCATGTGCACGTCATCTCCCAGTTCAGTAGCTAGCCCCACTATTGCGTACATTTCTAAAAGAGATAGGTGCTCATATATTTAGTAGTAGATCGGTGAAGATTTGATAGCTTCAGTTGCTTTTGGTGTTCATAGTGCTAAGTAAGAGTCGTGCATTGATGTAGTACGGTGCAATTATAACATCGCTATCCTACAATCCGACTTTAGTAGAACATCGGTAACAGTAATCAGCAGTGTCCTTTATGACTGAGCTAACACGAGGTTGGTATAAATTTCTATTCGGTAAGCATTTCGTCGCCCTCGCCTTCCTCGAGCCGCATTGATCCGAGTCCATGATCTACAACAAGTCAACATGGCGATGTGGATGCTCGTAGTCGCATCGAGCTTAGTATTGGCTTCTTCCTTACTCCTTGGTTCTGTTCATATTGCATTACTGTTCTGAAGATTCTGGATTTTGGTTTTCTTTAAATGTTTTTGATAGATGTAATGAGTGGTTGCCACTCATTGTATCGGTTGCATTATTTATCAGTATACGCATAACTGCTGCTATTCATATGCTGCTTATAAATATTTTGTGGTAATGTGATTGCAGTATGCCGTCTCCATCCCGTAAACCCTCCACATCCAATGAAAAAGTCTTTCCTTTGATCATCCCGCGCTTGGAAGAAGATGTGGCAGCAAGTAGCTGCTCTTCCTTCAACATATTCAGGATGATTAGTTAGTATTTATCGTTTTTCTTCCAAAGTCCGAGATATGGAACGGCGGAAATTCCTGGTAAATATCATAAACAACCTTGCAGTAAACGACAGGCATCGTGCTAAACCCAGACACCCAGTCATTGATTTGGAGGCAGAAATCTTGACCGAAATGCAGAATGCTGTCGCGGAGAGCCCCGCGGCAAAAAGGAGAAGGTGTGCAAGCTTTATGGATCGTTCCTACTTTCTTTTCGTTTTACAGTCTACAATTTTGTCCACGATATTAATGAATGTCGTGATTTACTTCTATATTGTGGTATAGCATCTTGATTTGGAAAGGTTGAAAGGTTAAATTGTTCAGCGAGGACTTGACGTCGACCAACCTTGCAGGTAACGTCATCATAAAGTCAGAAGGTTAGTTCAGTGCTATAACGGTAATAATTGATCTATCCCCACTTTTATTTCTCAGTGTGAGGTAGTAAGCGAGACATTGTCGAATGCTGTTCGAAATTGCCGAATCCTTTAGCGATCGTTTGCATCACCTCACAGCATACAAATGTTTATCACCAGGAAATTTTTTAAACGATAGCTTGCGGCTCAAAATACTGTACGGCCTATCGTAGTTTCTAGAATTAATTGCTTGGATTCTCTAAACGGTGTCAACATTATTAACCTTTTATTTTACGTCTACTATAATTTTTCACGGCAAGGTGTGATGTGAATTACAACCAAACCGATGCTGAGCTACTCGGAAAAATATCCGGAAAAGAAATCATGGTTCGATCTGGCCCGGGGTCCAAGTTTTGCGAATATCTCAGCATCGTTCTGGTATCAGCATTGTTGCTAAACCCATTTCGACGAAACAGATTGATTCCATGAATGCTCGCTGAAGATGTTCGTTGCTTTTACCCGGTTTTTCTTCGAGTTCCTTGTTTCGAACACCGAAGCGAAGGAATAGTGGTGATTTCACAGGACAGGACGCGATAGTGTTTGTTTTTTGTAGATTTAATTTTTAAGCGAATTTAAACGTTCAAGGAAATTTGACTGCACCCTTACAGCGGTAGTTCAGGGCTTCTTCAATAGAATTCCCTCGCTAATGGCATAATGCTTATGAATATATGTTTGTGGTCTTTATTTTGGTTTTAGTTTAGTCACCTTTTACTTATTCTCTATTTTTTTTCATGACAAGGTATGATGTGAAATATAACCTCAGTGATCTCGAGATATTTGCAAAACTCCAGGCTGCAGGTGTCCGCAATGGAGATTGAACCAGCTATTACCCTTTCAGGGCGCTAGCGTGTTCACCACCGCATCGTGAGGGTCCTTCGTATCCTGCCACGAAAAAAGGATAGGCAGTAAATCAAAAGTGATTACATTGTGTTTTATACTAAAGCTTCAGCTTAACTAGGTTCAATGCTGATTTGTGCTTCCCAGTTCAATCCTTTTGAAGGTGATTGCTGATAGCACCTATAGGTTACGAACGCCGCTCAGAGGGAGCCGAAACGGAGGACCCGCATGGAGTGGCGGTGAAGAGGTTAGCCCCTGAAACGGTAATATCAGGTTTGATCCCACCGCAAACATTTTTATTTCGGAGTTTCGCAAGTAACTCGCCACTCACAGTAACTCACAGAATCATTGTGGTTATAACTGTGATCGTCGTTCTGGATTTGACTACCCTTTTATACTAACGATAATTTTTAGATGAAGGTGAGGCGATGCGGCCCCAGTTTGGAGGAGACATTAACGTCGGTGAAATTGGTTGGTGTTTACTAAAAGTTTCATTTTTTAGACGTGCAAAGACATAGCAATCAACTTGGGATAATCCCTATTTAAGTGTAATTGTGATCCTTGTTTTGGCTTTGGTTACCGTTTTATACCAACGATGATTTTTAGGTGAATATGAGATGATAGGACTTGAAGTTGATGAAGCTGTTATCGATGTGACTGATGAGAACAGTGAGTGTTTATTAAAAGTCTCATTTTTTGGACGTGCAAGGGCATAGCGGTCAGCTTGAATGGAAAGATAATTAAACGAGGATTTGCAACTTGTGGAGACATGTGTTGACTGCATACTGTGATGTGTTAGTACGTGATAGAAAAAGCGCCTTCGTGGGAAATTGGATATTTGCATGGTTCTCGTTGACGCTTAATTATACTTCTGTTTCATTTTTTCTAACGGTACGTAGTTACAGTGTCTCCTGGTGGCACGATGGTGCATGGTAATGACGACGATGAGGAGGGGATCTGTTGGACTGGTTTGACGGCATTAGGTGAAGTAAGTGTCCTGCACGCCTAGTGATCATTTATTTTACTTGATGCTTACATACTTATCTGCAATAATGGTTTGAATAGGCAGCTAAGTGGTGTCGTAATAGCTTAATTGTGATGATAATAATATTCTGTAGCAAATACATGATGCAGTTAATTATAGACAGTATGCATTTTTATGTGCAGAAGGATTAAATTTAAAACTAATTGGAAACTCGCATTACATGTAGCTGCACCCTATCGCTGATTGGTTCAAGATTTAGGTTTTGTGAATTCCTGCACGGAGGCTAGATTTATTTCTTTCGCATAATTAAGCACTTGATTTCACAGAAAGTGCTTACAAGAGCAGGTTTGCTTCGTATCTTTACAAATGGTATTATGTGACGTTAATGACCTCTCTTGATCTATTATTATTAGTACTAGGTGGTCGGGTGACACAGTGCTTGTGAACCCGTTCATTACGCGGACGGCCCAAACCATCCAGACGCTGATTCGATGCCACCCTGTAGAGGCAAGCCTTCGATTCCTCTGAGCTCGGGAAACTGGTAGCAGAATTGTCTGGAACAAGTTGACACCCTCTTAGTCTGGTAGGAATGCTCTAGCAGACTACCTCAGGATTCCAGGGAGCATCAACTCGACCAGCATTCATCGGCATTTATGACAAATAATAGAGAAGTGTCAAGCAGTAGCCAAAGCCACAAGCAGGAAGGTTTGAAGATTTTCGTGGATGTTGGAAGGGAGTGGACAACTTTGACACAAGAAAGGCTGGGTTCTGCACGGTGTGATAAATGTGTTGTTGGGATATGTTATAATTGAAAAAATAAATTAGGTGACAGGAGGGTCCTTTGATATCATCTTACCTTTATCACCTGCAGTCCCTTTGATCGTCTATTGACTTACGCGAGTCTCGGTATACCTTCCATTTATCACTGTCGCACATAGCAGTAGCCCAGTGGGTTCTGCTCGCTCTAGGGGCTTGCTAAGCCCCATATCTAGCGTTTTTGTGAAGAACTCTGACCAACGGGTCGGTGATCCTTCTGCAGCGCATTTAAAATTCCGGGGGATTCGTCACTAATTGCTCTTGTTCATCGGAATCGTTCATAAGCATTACGTGTCCTGCCCACCTTGTCTTCGACTGTATGGCGTGCAGAACGGGATCCTTGATTTTGATCACCGACGCAGGTCAGAGCTTCGGGTCCCCTCCTTTACTAATGTGACACGGGATACTCCTAACGTCGTTCTTTCGACTGCGCGTTTAGTAAGGCTGAGCGATCTTTCATCCTCATTACGCAACGACCAGGTTTCTCACGCATACGTTAGGTCAGGAACTACCGTTGAGTCGAAAAGGTGGGCACGGAGTCGGGTGTTCTTTGTCCTCTTCACTATGTCTTCGATATTCTTGAAAGCACCCCAGGTCGCTCGTTTCCTTCTGCTCCGCTCTGGATTTAAGTCGTTCATCATATTGATTTTCCAACCTAGATAGCCGCAACTTAAGCATTCGGAGATACTCGTTCCTTTGGGCGTGAAGGGGGCATTCGAAAGCAGTCCGTTGTTCATGAACATCGTTTTTGTGTGATTTAGTCGAAGACCAATCTTTCCACAGGCTTTACCAAAATCGGTAAGCATTCGTTCTACTTCGCTATTGTTTGATGTTATAAGAACGATCTCATAAGCAAACCTAAAATGGTGTAACTGCCAGCCATCGATTTTCACTCCCATATTATCCCATTCTAATGTTCGCATGAGGTTTTTGAGGATGGTGGTAAGTAATTTTGGCGAGTTAGTATCGCCTTCTCCATACCCTTTTCTGACGTCGATGTTAATATTTGTAGAACGGTGATATCTTGATTGTGAAATTTTTATACAGCTCATCAAGAGTATATACTGAGCAGGACTTCTTTATTGTCCATGGCTTCCATTACTGCTTCTACTTCTGCTGAGCCTTCCTTAAATCAATGAAAGCGAGACACAATTTAAGAGTATTTTGCACTCTTGCAATAATTGAATGGGTCTTGTTATCGTGTGGATGTGGTCCATCGTACTGAATGCTTTTCGAAACTCTGCTTGATCACATAGCTGCCCTTCGTCCAGTGTTATATCAATCCCGTTTAGGATGACTCGAGTGAAAAGTTTGTAGATGACAGACAGTAAGCAGAAAGTGCGATAGTTGCCGACATCGCAGAGTTCACCCTTCTTGAACAATAGCATGCTGTTGCTGGTCATCCATTAAGTGGGGACCCTGCATTCAAACAGGTAACGTGTGAAGAGCCAAGCCAGTGTGTTTGTGAGGACTATCGGAAGGTTCTTCAGGTGTTTGGATCTTATCCTGTTCGGACCTGGTGCTGTTCGATTTTTCGCCGTTTCTGGACGCTGTAACTGTTTCGTCTGGGCGTTAGAGTGCAATCATCTTGGTCCTGTAAATGGCGAAGCTTTGGATGTTCTTTGCGAATGACTTTCCAGCCTCTGTAGCTTCGACCATTACTTCTGCTCTTCTCGCTTTAAAATCTTCTATGGCCTACCCGCGTTGTTTTCCAAGCCCGGACTTTAGTTCGCGGTTGCGTGCAGCTCGTGCGATTTCACGCTGGCATATCAGCTCGAGTGTTTCTGGTGAGAGGTGTCTCTTGCTAAATTTCGAACTGTCGGCTTTCATAGTGCTAAAGTGAGGATGCTGAATAGGCCAATCATATTTCTCATCGCTGTTATCGAGAACGGTATCTTCCCAACGACTAGTGAATCGAATAATCCCCAGTTTATGTTGATTTGGGGACTTCGTTTTTTGAATTTAGCCTCTTTTTCTCTTTTCCGCGAGAAATAGAATCTTGCACGAAGGAGGTGTTGGTCTGATCCCTTGTAGAATTTTGGGACAGCAGCGATAGTATTTAGGTCAAACCTTCTGTTCACTATGATATAGTCTATTTCTTTATGGTAGTCTCCACTGAAAGATTCCCGCGTCCAGCGTTGAGGGTGGTTCTTCTGGAACTCCGAGTTACTATGGATGGTGTTGGTCGTCATGATGAATTTAGCGAGTTGTTTACCATGCACGTTCTATTCTAATCCGTTAGTCCTAATGTGACGTTCTTCAGACGTTCTTCTTGGTCCAATATTGGCGTTAAAATCTGAAATGATGGCTTTGAAAATTGTGTGGACCTTTCTGTAGAACCAAATTGTGTGGACCAAGTCCGTATGGAACGCTTTGACTTCTTCTTCGTCATAGTTTGATATCGGCGCGTAAACGACGAAGCTTATCAAATATGGTATTAATCCACATCTCTTTAATCGTAAGCGTCCGATGCAGGCTATTCTCAAATAAATCGCTGTTCATGGACACACTCGTGTTGACGAGAACGCCGACGCCGCCGACTCCTCTATTGTTGCACGTTCCCAGGTACAGTTCTTCTCCGGTGTCATAGGTGGCGTTGAATGAATGGCGTCGTCTCGCCTTTTCCAGTCCGACGATGTCGCACCTTATCCTTCTAGCTTGCATGAGCAATTCTTCTGTCGAGGACTCAGATGCAAGTGTCCATGATTAGGTGTCTCCTTAATTCTTAGTGATTTAGGCAGCTTAGAATGGTCCTTAGTTTTTGGCAGCCTTCCGTGCTTACCCAACGCTGCCGAATCAGGAGTTCTTTTGGGGTCAGGGGAATGAGCCCCATTTCTTTTACTGCGTCTAGCTTTTTGAGACCCATGTATAGCTTGCTGAGTTATTGACGTGGGGGCTGTTTATACTCAAGGGTAGCTTGCCAGACTCTCCCAGAGTGAAGAGGAAGGCAACTCCTAAACTTTTCCGATATACTTCCTTGTCACTTGATTGCAGGTTTTTGGCGGAATTGACTCGTAGAATATAATCCGCATAAGCGAGAACGCACCCACAAACGCATGCATGAATATGCCTAGTGAATACGGAGAGTATGCGCCTAATCGGCGCTGCAGAAACAGAGAGTCCACCGCCTGGTTCCAACTGCGTCTCAGGGAAGCAGTGGTCGCTTTTTCTCCGCGATTAACTCCCTATCCGCCACCTGGGGACGCGCCACGTAGCCTCGCCACGAATCGGCTCGAGATCCCTCTTGTGAGGGAGATTCATGGCTCCTTCGGTCAAATGAGGATATTTTGCCGCGAAGCATATCAATCTAGGAAAGCAGTCCGCATTAATCACAATTGTTTTCAAGTACCCAACGTTCAGGAATCTCGTTTATGCGAAAAGCCTGATATCTAGTTTTGCATTGCTGCCACAATATCTTCTTTCATGTCTTTACTAACCTTCCCATTTTTCCGTAGTAGATGGTAATTTTTGAATAACTAGAGGTTCTATGGAGTTGAGGGTATCGCAGGAATACAGATGAAACTTTGCTCTATAGTTCTAGGGGTTTTCGTGGTGTGTATAATGCTATTTACTGTACTGTGCTGTGGTCATCATGCAACCATATTGCTTTCAGCATTCTGTATTGTTTCGTTGCGTATGTGGAGCCAATTTCTCTTTTTTATGCCTGTTCATTCCATGCCTTGACTACGATTCTTCATAGTGACTGGTAATGAAATCACAGTCGGCGTTCATCCTACCCATTCACAGCAAACTGTGGATCTCGGACGTTGTATGTTAACACTCCCACGATGACGCCTAATCTCGGGTTTCTTGCGAAATGGACCACGCCTCGCATTCAGTATTCATGGACTTGCTTATTTTTTGAAAGTAAACAATAAATTCCCGATGACTGGAGGACTTAATTGATTGTGAACATTAAAGGATTGTGGAGAACAGGTATCGTTCAACCGGTATGGGTGACGTTTATAATGCCACTTATTTATCAAACAAGAATTGCTGTTAGCATTGGGAAGTATTTTGCAACTTATCGGTCTCTACTTCAGTATTTTTTATTCGCGGTTTGTATTCAGCATTTTGTAATATTTATATAACTGTCATTTGCTGCAAGAATAAAAATTGAAACCGTAGTCGATTTAAAAAAAGCATAAAGCTCTCGGCGTTGATCAATCCCTGAGGGTTGTGCTATGCATTCGATTTCATTAAGAATCGCTGGAGGTGATTGAATGCATATCTGGCGTATACAAGGGCTCGTGGTGGCCTACCGTTGTATCGATCCAGTGCTGCTATGCTCCCAGACGAATCTGGTATCAATTTGGTGACCCCGTAGGGATGGAATGCTTGGTGGGCCATGGGCACGGGATCGATTCTACGTGCATGTCGCAGCGGAGTCTCCAACTGCTGTGTTACATGCGTCCTTAGTAGTCGAGTACCGGTCAAATTTCTGGGTAGTGAACTCGTTCGGAGAACGGTTTTTTTGTATATCTGAGTGCGGAATAGAGGTTTTCCCAAGCAGTGCTGAACGCAACATCTGCGTTCTACATACTACCAGTTGATAACAAAAAACAGGAAAATATTATTGCATGTTGAAATAAATCACCGGGAATAAAATTAAACCTGTAGATGTCATGCTGGCCGTTCCCTGAAAGCCGTTATGAGATATGCAGGTGGGACTCGTCGCCAGAGTGTCAATGACCTTCACATAGACATTGATTGGCTATGGGTGAAGGACTTCTTAGCGCTTCCTATTTACAACAGATTATCAACGGTTTGTGCCCGGAGGTGCCTTTTGAGAGGCTGCAGAAATTATTTAAGAAATTCGATGCTTGGGTAATGTATATCGTGAGCGGGTATAGACTTTCCGTTCAAGCATGGCCAGTGCTTTCCAATTTCATGAAATGAGCTTTCTTGCAGCAACCTATTGAAAACACAACAGAACCTCCGCGCATGTGTTAACTTTTGCCGTCCGGCCTTCACTTTCTTATGGGAAAGAAATTGGTTTGATTTTTTTTTCGTTAGCCCATTTTTTAATGCACGGGCAAATCTTTGCATCTTACTTATTTGGATAATTGGACGGTCTGTCTTCACGAGTTGTACGGATCCCTCTACATTTGCCATTCGTTTTTTTCTCTCGCAATCGCAGTCCATGGTGGTGGTCTTGTTCGAGCATGGTAGCGCGTGCGAGTCTCATACCGTGATCTATAAAACAACTGCAGCTGCGGTTACAGCTGATTAACTCTGTTTACGAACACGTCCACCCAACGTGTAGGTGGTCGTCCACTGGAACGTCTGCATTCTCTTGGGGTCCACTCTACCGTTCTTTTCATCCATCTGTCGTCTGTTCTTCTCATTATGTGAGCGGCACATCTATGTCTCGCTATCGATGTATATTCCCCTGGATCTCGAAGATGTGACAGATTTCGAAGGTCAGAGCTTCGCATTCCGACTAGATAATGAGAGTGTCGGTTATATTTAAGAAGACTTCGCTCAAACGCTCTGTGAGTAGTGCGAAGCATTCTTGACGTGGTTGAAGTATCTGGAGCACGTCTCTGGATCATAACAGAGCGCTAGGAGGACCGTAGAGTCGAAAAGTCGAAAAGATGAGCGCGGATTTTCAGGCCCTTCAGTTGTTCGGTGGCATCTTTGAGAGGTCCAAATGTGGCCTAAACTGCTCTCCTTCTTCTATCTAGTTCCTCCCTCATGTTGTTTCCCATGTTCATTAATCGCCCAAGATATAATACGAGGTGGTCTCTGCAATCTGAGAGCCATTCATTTCAATTTTTTCGCCTCGGCACCGTGGGTTTTTCATGAACGGGGGTTCTTCCGCTTTATGAGCAGTCCGATCTTTTTCCCGCTTCGTTGAACCCTTTGATCATCGTCTCTGCTTTTCTATTACTTCTTGAGAAGATTGCGATGTCGTCGGCAAAACGAAGTTTTATAGGAATATTCCATCAATACGTATGTCTCTCTCATCCCATTCGACTGACTTCATTATCCACTGCAGTGCAGCACTGAACAGCTTCGGCGATATTGTGTCGCCCTGTCGAACACCTTTTCCTATGGGTATTGTAAGGGATTTTTGGAAGGGCCGTATTTTCGTAGTTCAGTTCCGATAACAGTCGGACAGAATCCTTATGTAGGACGGGTCTACTCCTTGGTCGACAAGCGCTGATAGGATTGCATTCATTTCGACACTGTCAAACACTTTGTCATAGTCGACAGAGGTTAGGACTAGAGGCAAGTGGTATTCCCGACAAACTTCGGTAACCCTGGATACGGTTTGGATGTGGTCCATGCAGCAAAATCCTTTTCGAAACCCTGTTTGCTCGATTGGTTGCGCCTCATCCAATGTCCTTGATATGCGCGACAGGATAATGATCGTGAAGAGCTTGTAGAGTACACTTAACAAGCATATACGATAGTTACGATGATTCCTTCCATCATCTTTCTTGGGTAGGATAACCGTGTGCGACGTCCTCCACTGGTCTAGGATTTTTTCCTTTTGAAAGTAAGCTGTCATGTGGTTTGCGAGAAGTACATATAAATTGTCGCTTCCAATTCTAAGGAATTCTGCACTGGTATCATCGGGTTCTGGTGCTGTGCCACCTTTCATCCTTTTTATCACAACTCCAACGTCCGATTGAAGAATTCCTGATGGTTTTTCGACAGCGGGGATATTAGGGTCCGAGACAGGGATTGTGGAACGGAAAAGGTTGGTGTGGAAGAACATTTCCGTTATTAATTGCACATCATGGCAGGAAATTCTGACGATCCCATCTTCGTTCATCAGGGCTGAGAGCGGAAGATTATAATCACACAAGTCCCGACGGTACTTTTTCAGACTGCTTCTTTTCTTTGCTGCTTCCAGTA
Source organism: Angiostrongylus costaricensis (assembly GCA_900624975.1). Taxonomy (NCBI): domain Eukaryota; kingdom Metazoa; phylum Nematoda; class Chromadorea; order Rhabditida; family Metastrongylidae; genus Angiostrongylus; species Angiostrongylus costaricensis. The sequence goes on from UYYA01000395.1 coordinate 33,860, forward strand.
TTTTCTTCTGCTTTCGCAGATACAGATCTTTCTGCAAAGCTCTTCTACAGCTGGCATTTATTACTAGCTTTGTTAAACGTGTTGCAGTAGGGTCAAGCTTCGGTTTCCTTTTCTTTTCTAGCAACTCCTTAGTAGTGATGGAGATGCGATCCGATCTTCTTGCTTGAGGAATTGAGGCGAATTCGACACAGCTTTTTATTTCTTCGACAAGTAGCTCGTAGTCTTCGGTCGAGTCTTCTTTAATCTGGCAGGCAGTTACGTTCGGACAGGACTTCGTTCAGAATGTTCTCGTCGTATACAGATAGACTTTTTCCTCGTGGTCGATGAAGAGAGTTCTTCACCAGCTTGCGGCTGAATCGAATCTTCGCGCAATGAAGGCGGTGATCGGAATCAGTACAGAATGACGGGACTACCGATGTGTTAAGTAGGCACCATCTGCTCTTTGTCAGAATGTGGTCGATCTCCGCATGAATCATGCCGTTAAGACACTCCCATGTTCGGCGTCGGCTTTCTTCCGGAAAAACGAGTTTCTATGGAAGAGGCGTGCTGCGGACAGGAGTCCTGCGTGACGGTTTCCATTCCCTTTTCTTTCTCCTAATCCAAAATTTCCTATCCTATATTCGCACTCGTTGGCCTTTCCTATTCTGGCGTTGAAGTCTTTCAAGAAAGTTTTCACGTCTATTGTAACTGAAATATTTTTTATAGATAAATTTGACTAAGCTGAAAATTATTGCAGAATGAATATAAACGAGGAGTTGAGGTTAACAGGAATGCCACAGGGCCAATCATTACTCCAAATAAACAAAGTAAAAATGTGAAAACAGTTGTCAAAACAAATATATGATAATGCTATTTATATTTACTATTGTCATTTACTCCACTTTAACTATTCTTATAGCAACTATATGAAATCATTGATGGAGACGTTGATATTCCTTAAATTTTTTTGTGTTATAATCTTGGAGTTTTGTTTTCAGTTTGGGAAACGTCGAAGACCGGCAAGGAGAACTATGAGATCTAGATTATCGGTACTGTTTTTCTTTTTTTTTTAACATCAAAGTCCAAGTGCTCCAGGTTGATGGACAGAAAATTCAAAAAGTTTCCAGTGGTTAGCGCATTTTACTTAGTTCCGATTAGTTGGAGGCAGTCTACTGGAGCGATGTTATGTCTGGAATACCGTTCTTGATGTTTCAATAGATATTGTACTGCGCGAGAATTAAGGAGTATTGCCGATCACCATTTCAACCTTGTTCAGCTGAGGTCGCAAAAAACTAGCTGTTGGAAAAGAGTGTGCTCTAACCTGTTGTTTGTTGCTGAACCACTTAAATATTCATTCATTAATAGACTACAGCGCCTGCTTTGAGATAAGGGTTTAGCTAACATGGTCTTTGTGTGGGGTTGTATGAGCACTGAAGAAGATTCAGGGTGACGTTGTCTTTAATACACATTTTATAGACACCTGTGGGTTTAAAACGCAAACCCTCCCAAGAAGATGCACTGTCGAAAGCTACGACGGAAATGAACGGTGAAGCTGCCCGATTTTGGGAAGAATACACCGTAGGCTTCATATATTTTTTGTTTCGCTATTTTCACCCTATTATATGTTTGGGTCTATGTCATAAACTAGGGGCGGGATGACGCACTGGTTAGAGGTGCCATGTACCACACACGTGGTTGTTGGTTCAATCTCGTACTTGGGCAAAAATATGCACTAATCTCATCATGGGGTGGGAAAGTGCTACCAAACTTATCTGGGAGGATAAAAGCACTGAACTGATTTATTAATTAGCTACTGGAAGTTATTGTGTACTTTATTCAAATACGTTTGAAATGCTATGAATGGAGTCGTATGTATGTCGTAGCCCTCATAGATTGATCAAACGCCGAATGCTTTATGCTTTGTAGTAATCATATCTGTCTATCGTTTTTTCTTTTGCTCACTCTGTTTAGGTTCCACCATCTCCGAAAAATTTAAAAACAGTGATTCGAATTTGTAGTTATAATGTTCTGTGCCAGATCACAACAGTGAATAGGAAGTTTCTTTACGAACACTTAAGGTAAGCTTGAGTTCTTGTTGTATCGCTGTTCTTTGTTCCTATTTACCCTTTTCTATGGTTCGGTGGAAACTCATTTTTCAAGAGACATTCCGCAAACATAATTGAAATAGGTTTAAAACACCACCTGTATCATCTTCAGTCCCATTGATCATCGAGTGACTCGAGCGGGCGCCAATAGATTTTCCATTTTCCCCTCTCGCGTGCAAGAGTAGCCTAGTGGGTTCTGCTCGCTCTAGAAATTCGTCGAGCATCATATCTTTCTTCTAGGCTCTTCGTGAAGAATTCTGATCATCGGGTCGGTGGTCTTCCTGCAGTACGCCTGACATCCCCAGGAATCGAGTTACTAATGGGGCTCCTGTCTTTCGGTTGTCCTTCATACGCATTGCGTGTCTGGCCCACCTTATTTTCGACTGTTTGACGTACAAAAGAGCTCCTTTGATTTTCGATCCTTGACGCAGGTCGGAGCATCGGATTCGTTACTTGCGTGACACGGCATACTCCTAGCATCATACTTTCGACTGTGCGTTCGATAACGCTGAGTGATCTTTCATCTTGCTTACGCATCGACCAGGTTTCTGACGGAATACGTTAGGGCGGGAAGTACCGTTGAGCCGAAAAGGTGGGCACGGAGTCGGGTGTTCTTTGTCCTTTTCACCACATCTTCGGTTATCTTCAAAGCGCCCCGGGCCGCTCGTTTTCTTCTGCTCCGCGCTGGACTTAAGTCGTTCATCATATTGAATTCCCTACCTAGATAGACATAACTTTAGCATTCGGAGATATTCGTTCTGTTGAGCGTGAATGGCGTATGCGAAACCAATCCGTTTCGTGAGATTTGGTCGAAGGCTAATCTTTGCACAGGCTTTATCAAAGTCGGCAAACATGCGTTTTCCTTGGCTAATGTTTGGTGTTATAAGGGCAATGTCATCAGCAATGTGAAAATGATGTAACTGCCGATCATTGACTTTCACTCCCATATTACTCCCATTCAAATGTTCGCATGACGTTTTGGAGGGTGGCGGTACATAATTTTGGCAAAATGGTATCGCCTTGCGTTACTCCTCCTTTGACGTCAATGTATTAACATTAATATCGTTGCAGAACGGTGATACCTTTGTTGTGAACTTTTTGTACAGCTTACGAAGAATCTTTACGTACTGAGTAGGGGCTCCTTGACTATCAAGGGCTTGCAAGACTGCTTCTATCTCAACTGAATCAAAGGTCTTCTGTAAATCGATGAAAGTGAGACAGAGCGGTCTTTTGTACTTTTGCGATACTTCAATGAGCCTTGTTATCGTGTGGATGTGATCCATCGTACTAAATCCTTTTCGAAACCTTGCTTGCTCACATGGCTATCCTTCGTCCAATGTTCTGTCAATCTTGTTTAGGACAACTCGAGTAAAAATTTGTAGACTACAGATAGCAGGCAGATTGGGCGATAGTTGCCGATATCGCGTAAGTCACCCTTTTTGAACAATAACACGGTCTTGCTAGTTTTCCACTGAGTAAGGACCTTGCATTCAGACAGGTAGCGTTTGAACAACCGGGCCAGTGTGCTTACGAGGACTGGCAGAATGTTCTTCAGGTGTTCAGATCTTATCCAGTCCGGATCTGGTGCTGTTCGATTTTTAACCGACGAAATGGCATGTCGGTTTTCGGAAGGGAGAACCGGTGGTACAACATATCCATCCTCCTCTATTTCATTACACGGAAGGTAGACATGGGTATCGACTAGATCTGAGTAGTATTAGTGAATGATTTTCTCCATTACCTTTCTGGACGATGTAACTGTTCCGTCTGGGCGTCGCAGTGCAATCATTTTGGTCTTGTAATTGGCGAAGCTTCGGTGGGCTTTGCGAATGCTTCTCCCAGCCTCTTTAGCTTCGACTATTACTGCTGCTGTTCTCTTTTTAAGATCTTCTTTCATCGCCTCTCTGCATTGTTTTGCAAACTCGGACGTTCGTTCGCGGTTGCCTGCAGCTCGTGCGGTTCCACGCTGCCGAATCAGCTCGGGTGTTTCTGCAGACAGACGTCTCTTGGTGACTTTCGAACTGTAATCTTTCATTGCGCTAACGGGAAGATATTGAATGAGCCGGTCGTATTCCACATCGGTGTTATGCATCTCCCCATCGACGGACTAAATAGCTGAATAATTCCGAGTTTGTGAAGGTTTTGTGACTTCGTTTTCTGAATTTATCCGCTATTTTTTCTTGACGAGAAATGAAATCTTACACGAGCAACGCGATGATCTGATACCGTCTGGAATTTTAGGACAACAATGACACATGTCATACAAAACCTTTGATTTACAATTGTGTGATCTGTTTTGTTGTGATATTCTCCATTAGGATACTCTCACATCAGTGTTGAGAGCGGTGCTTCTAGAATTTCGAGTTACCATGAATTGCCTTGGTCGTCATGACGAACTCAAACAGTCACTCGCCCTTTTTGTACCATTACAATCCATTGGTCCCAATGTAACGTTCTTCTGGGTCCAATATTACCGTTGAAATCTCCAATGACGACCGGGAAGAATGTATAGTCTCCTCTGTAGACCTCTACAAATTCACAGAGAACGTTTCGACTTCGTCTTCGACATATGCTGGTGTCTGTGCGTAAAGGACGGAAATTGTAAAAGCTGCTATTGACCCACCCACATCTCTTCAACCTTCAACGTCTTCTTCGGATTTTGAGTCGACGTTTATGGCCAAACTCGTGTTAACGGGACCGCCGAAGTCTGCATTTCCTCTGCTGTTTCATATTCCGAAGAGCAGTTCTTCTCTGGTTTCGTACGCGGCGTTGAATAAATGGTATCTTTAGTCTCAGCTAGTTTAATGACATCGTACCTTATCCTTCTTCCGTGCATGATCAGGCCTTCTATCGAGGAGTCGGATGCCAATGTGCGTTAGGTACAGATCGCGCTTTGCAATTTAGGCGGCCTATAATTGTCTTGGGATTCTAACAGCCTCTCCACACCCTACCAATGCGATGTTGTCGTATCGACGGCTCCTTCGAGGTAAGGGGAGTAAGGCCCACTTAATTCTACTGTGTCTTAGACAGCCCAGAACATGAGGATTGGGTATACTCTTGGGTAGCTTGCCAGTCTCTCCCAGGGTAGACATGGAGCCTATTTCTTGGATGCGACTCCTAACCGCCTCCCGTATACTTCATTTTCACTTGTTTGCAGGCTTTTGGCTTTGGCTGAACACTTGTAGAATACAATCCGCGTAGACGAGAACGCACCTATTCACGCATACTTGAATACGCTCTCGAAAATAGAGAAAGGATGTGTCAAATGCGCACAGCAGAAACGGAGAGTCCATCTACTGGATCCACCTGTACATCAGGGTAGCTTATGATTGCAGACCTCCTACCCTCCACTTGGGGCGCTCCACGTTGCCTTTGTAACTAACCGGCGTGAGATTCCTCTTTGATCGAGTTACATGGGTCCATGTACATATTTATTTTTTAAAATTTTCTATGTTATATTTTTAGTTCGGATGACTCACCTCTTAAATGGGAAAATCGTTGGCCAATATTAGAAGAAGAGTTGTTGCGTTTGAATGCCGATATTTTTGGATTGCAAGAAGTCCAACGGGATCATTTTGAGTGTTATTTCGGGCCTTCAATGTCTCAAGGTTTCTAAGTTTCTTCCTATCCATAATATGCCATTTCGTTATATTTTGTTTATGTTTATATGATCGCGAGTGTATTGCATGCGGCGAAGAAATGCTTTTGGCATGTAAGCTGCCGTTGATGCAATCGGTGCCTCTAGTATAATCCATCTCATTCGTTATCAGTCAGTGTGTCTCGCTCGTTTCTTTGGAAAATAGGAATTTTCCATCGTGTCTGCTAGAAAAAACTGGAATTGCATCAGTCAGGCTAGGTTTCAGTACTTCATTGAGCTTGTAATTGGAAGTGAATATGATGCAACTTTCCAGTAGCTGAAGTCCTTCGCATATCTTGTGTTTCGTTTTTTTCAGTGGAAAATGAGGGCGTGCGTTCTCTTTTTGAATGTGCATATTTGGATAATGATTTGAGGTGTTTTGTACATTCCTAGAGGGGTATGCGGCATACTACAAGCGGAGAAGAGGCTTGTCTTGGGACGGATGTGCAGTGTTTGTAAGGAGATCGAAGTTGGAGGTCGTCAGCTATCGTACTGTGGAGTATTTCGTAGGACCTTGTACATCTATGGATCGAGATCAAATCGGTTTGACTTTGACATCAAATATTTGTAGATTTATTCTTATGTTCATACCGCTGTAAATGTTTGGTTATGAAAATTTCAGGGCAGATATTGCGGATAAGGAGCAAGGAGACTCGCCAAGAGTTTATTTTCGCCAATACTCATCTATTGTTCGACCCGTTACGAGGTGATATCAAACTCGGACAACTTGCAATGCTTATAGCAAATATAGAAGATGTGAGTTTCTCGTTGCAATTGACATGCTATTGCTGAACGTTGTTATAGTTCCCTTCTGTTAGTTTCTCGTCTAGTTACCGGAAAAGTAAATTGATTGCCCATTACTACATTGAGTTCACAGTCTGTTGAATCACCTGTCTGTTACATAGTTCTTCTTAGGAGTTGACGAAATCGCGTTGCCCTGTCATACTATGTGGTGATTTCAATATAGAGCCACATTCATACATTTATAAATATATTATCGAATCTAGGTGAGTTTTGAAGAAAGTTTTTTCATTGAAGTTCTTCTCATCTTCCGGAATGTAGGTTTTCACTTTCTTTAGAGGGTTTGTAAAAGACTCGCATGAATTACAAAAGTGTGATAACCATTTGGTTTATTTAGTGTACGTCTACGAGGCTTGCACTGCAGCGAGTTATCCGGCCAAGGACTGTTTGGAGGACCTTACGTAGAAGCAGACCGTATTTTGCCACCAACGACAAATATCGGTCGAGATAGCATGTTTATTAATAATGAATGTGCGTCTATTATAATTGTACCATCCATTACACTCACGTTTTCTAAATCATCTGTTGGTTAACAGCATATCGCGAACCCGTCAATGCTGACTGTTTCACTCATCCATTGCGACTCGCCTCCGTATATCATCATGTCAGCGTGAACGGAGAGGTTTGATCGTTTCAGATTTTTACTTCTTCGTTTTGTTTATGTTTTAATTCTTTTCTTGTTATTTAAATGTGTGGTGGAGTGCAGTCTAATTTCCTTACCTACACAGTCGCTGGTTTGGCCGTCATGTTTAGGTCAACGTTTGCTTTGAGGAACTCACTAGATCTACAAAAGCAAGACAATGAGTTGGTTTGGTTGACATTGATTTAGCTTAGATCTGCGTCTGATCCTTAATCAGTTCACATGGAGAGTAAGAATTTAGTGGCTTATTTAAATGTGTTGATGAAAACCGTAGAAGCTGTCATCACTTGTCGAAACTTTCTCACTCCATGATTTGCGCTAGATTCGTAATTGGTTTGAAGAGTTCTTTTACATTCAATTCTGCAGAGCGTTAAAAAAAATATTTCTAGAAGGAGATATCCACTTATCATAGGGAGGTGGCGAATCCTGACTTTTTATTCTATTCAGTCAAGCAGAAACTGACTACTGATTCTGTAAGTTTACATCTCCTTTTTTTTTTCTTTCAAGTCATCGTTATTACAAGAGGCTATTCCATGGTTTCAGAACGCGCTTGTGCTCGAGGATCCTGAGCTTCGTTTATTGCGGCGATTAAGTCTTCCAGGTTTGCTGACCATGAAGAAAACTTGTGGGCCATGGCCGAATCGTTACGTTCCCAGCGATCATGTACCACTAGTTGCAGATTTTATACTGTCGAATTTGGAGAGGCTTGTAATACACCAAATTGAACCAATGAGAATAAGTTATTAGGTTATTATTTTTTAGGGTGTGAGTGCGATTATGTCTTAGTGAAGTAATGTTGTCATCGCTGAACGAAATATGGCTTCGGTTTTAAGAGATATATTATGATTGACATGGTACATCTCAATTGGATTGTTGTTGATCTTCCCCACTTTTCTAACGCCTACATATGCTTGTATTACTGTGATTTATGGACAGTGTTCACTTTATAGTCCTTATTTCTTTTTTTATCCCTAACATTTTTCATGTCATGCTAGCTGTTGTGCATAACTCGTCAATTTCTACTTCGTATTCACTTGATAGGTCGATATTCTACTTTATTTTGCTTTTTTACCATTCTGATTACCTCATTTGAGAAGCTAGTCTAAGGCTTTGTTACTCTTTTTGTTGTTTCATTGATAAAACTTTGTTTGATAGTGGTTTAGTTCATACTCAGCAGAAGCACTAACTGCAAATGGAAGCTGCGATTTTTCCTTGTGTGTTGTGACCATGCTGCATGTGATTCGAAGTAGTATTTGGAGTACTTCGAGCCTAACCTCGGTGCTATGCTCGCTTTCGTTTTACCAGTTGTAGTAGAGAGTTCTCCACTTGGTGGGTTGTTTCACTAGAAATTATTCAAAGGAAGAGTTAAAAATGAAACTAAGGAGGGTTAAAGATTTTCATTTGTTATTGGAGTTGTAGAAGTTATTGTGAACATAAAGGCTGAAAAAGGATTAGGCTCTTGGCGTTGATCAATCAGTGAGGGTTGCGTCATGCATTCGACTTCATTAGGCATCGTTTTGAGGTCAATGAATGCATATCTGGCCTTTACAATAACACGCGGTGGCCTATCGATGTATCGAGCCAGTCCTGCTATCCTCCCAGATAAGTCTGGTACCAATTTGCCGACGCCGGAGGGATGAAAGGCTTGATGGGCCATGGGTGCGGTGATCGATCCCACGTGTGTGTTGCAGGGCGCCTTCGACCACTGCGCCACACGCGCTCGTTGCGAGCATTGCGAGCATAGCAACAAGGAATGGTGATGTCCTATCAAACCCTCGTTTGCATTTCCTACTTTTTTAAAATGTTTTGAATAACGTGTGACTTTTTTGAGTTTGACCGTCGTTTTAAAAAGCACTGAATAAAGTGAAGTAAAGTTTAACTTTTTATTGCCTGCTTAGTATTTTTCACGGCTGGGTATTATGTAAATTGCAACCACAACGATGCTGAAATATTTCGAAAACTAGCAACCCATCACAGACTCGAGGAAATGTAGGCACTACGAAGAGAACAAAAAACGAGATTAACGATTTCATACAAGTGATTGCCAAATTTTCATCAATAAATCTTTGATTTCGGTGAAGGGAGAGGTTCTAGGTAATCCCAGAACCTACATTCTAGTAGTTCGCAGCGATCTTTTCCACTGTTTTCTTGATGAGGAGACTGAGGCTGTTACTACAATAATTATCCATAGCAGCTAGTGTTTCGACGAATTTCGCCTTCTTCAGGACCTGGAAAGGTCAAATTCACATGCTGCTTACTCAGCCAAACACTTTCATAACGTCCACAGAGAGAACAAATTAGTTTTCTTCGCACAATAAAAAATTTATTGTGCACAGACCAGGCACGTTCTCACCCATGCGAGAGTATGTGCCCCTGATCTACACCGAACAACTGGAAGACGCATGAAGGACAAAGCGTTCTTTGTTTATAAGAAGCTCTTTACTATGTGAATGAAATTTATGTACCGAATTTCTTCAGCTTGGATTATGAAAGTGTTTTGTTGAATAGATTGCGCGTCAGCTTGCCCTTTACAGAATCTTAAGGAGTCGAAACCACCGAAGCGCAAGTGTTGAATAAATTTTGTTGTTAACAACCCTGCGTTCGCGTGTAAAGAAAGCAGTGAATTCTGGTTAACTGTCCGAGATCGCCAGCGAACTAATCACGGCTACTGTTGAGAGCATGCTACACCGAGTAATTGGAAATATGGCAGAAACACTTTGTATTAATTATTCCACGATCTGAAAGTGATTACGATCTCTAGGATTGCCAGCGAAATCGAGCATGCATGATGAGGAAGTTGTTATTTCATTTCTACATGACACGACATCACATTATCACATAGTGCGTGTCGAAGCATTTCTTGAATTCGATACGTTTCTATACATCCCCCAGCCAAGAAAGCGTTCAAATTTTTTTTGCATGTGACTTCACTGTTTGTATATTGTTTTGTTCTTCTTTATGTAGGGCGCTTGGCGAAGTGGTCGGAGGCGCCTTGCAACACACACGTGGAACCGATCCCTTCGACCATGGCCCACCGAGCTCTCCATCCGTTCAGCGTCGGTAAATTGGTACCAGACTTGTTAGGGAGTAGAGCAGCACTGGCTCGATAGATCGGTGGGGCACCGCGAGTCATTGTAAAAGCCAGATATGCATTTAATCACCTCCAAACGATGCTTAATGAAGTCAAATGCATAGCGCATCGCTCAGATGCTGATCAACGTCGAAAACTTTATCCTTTTTTATATTCTTTATGAATGCCTGAATTCCGGTGGAGCCAATTCTCTCTGTAATCCTGTAATAGCTATTCCAAGGTGTTCCTACGTGGATTGGAGGTACTCATCTTCTTCCAGACAAGCCTGGTAGCAGTTTCCCAACTCGGAGGAGTTGACAACTCAGTTGTCCCGGTGTTAAGTATCTTCCGCGTAAGGAACGTCATTACTTCCACTGCTACCCGCTCGCTGATGAAGCCGTGTCAAAAAGAATTTGGTAGAGTGAGGTTCCACCCGTTGTTCTTTTTTCAAGCATAAAAAAATATACGTCCATTATGTTCATATGAAATTTTTAAAAGACTGTTTGCAAAAAATTGCAATAATGTGTGTAATAATGCAATATCAGGCGATAGAAGTGCTAATCTTGAACGCGATAAAACACATTATTCACAACCGAAGTCTCTTTGTAACCAAAAACATTGTGTTGATCATCTGGTGTATTTTGACCGTATTTCTGCACTTTGATGTCCTTATAGAATTTTGAGTGACGGAACAGCCAGAAGTGATAAGAATTACTTCATAGAGAACGTTTGCTTCCATATAACATTTAGCCGCCTCCGGGAGAGATGGAAGAGATGTGCTTGGTTAAAATGTCGAGCCAACAACTGTTTGGAATTTAAGCCATCTCTAAACATTGCGCTACACGAGCCTTCATGATAGAGAATAGCAACCAAGCTTGTAAGTAAATATATGTTTATACATATGTTTATACATATATAATGTGAACTTAGAAAGTTGAGAGAATCTTCGATTCGCAGATTAGGAGAAGGAATTGATCAAGTTCTTGGGGTGCTTAACGGACCATGGAATGCTTCTATTTCATTGTTGGTTGTCAACTATCAATACTCCATATTTTACATAAGGAAGGTGTAGCACAGTGATTGGAGGTGCCCTGCAATACCCATATGTTCGATCCCGCGCCCGTGTTCATCAAGTCTTCTATCAATTGAGGCGGGAAAATTGCTACCACATAGTCTACAAAAAGTCATTATAGACCAGATTGGCATCCAGTCATATCTAACAGTGCCTGCTGAGGTCGAAGACATGGCGCATCACTCAGGGACTGGATCCATGCCGAGAGTTTTGAAGGGATCTTATGGTTGTTAGTCAGTCACAAGGCAACGCGGCGCGTCCCGAGGTGGCGTACAAGAGGTTAAACCGTGGACCAAAAGCCACCCAGTGCTTTCCTGAGATGTAGGTGGATCCAGAAAACGGATTCACTTTTTTGTGTGGTAGTATGCTATATATTTTCTGTGTTCATCAGAACGTACTCATGCATGCGCTTATGTATGTGTTTTCTCGCTTATACATATTTATTGTATTCGGTAAATGCTCCAACGGCTATTGAGTTTAGTGCATGGAGTAAATCCGATCCGAGTTTATCCGAGTGAAAGAAGAATCGCTCATAAAGCAGCGCCATCTACAAGGAGCTTACGAGTCTAGAGATTCCATCTCTTGTAATAAGAAGCATCTTTGTACTGCTCCTGTATGTGGTATTCTGAGCCATTGTCGCTTTGCACATGGAATGGAGAACTAAGAAAGAGAGTGCTTTTGTTGTTTGTGGTTTGTGTTAGTTATTTGCTTGTATAAAGCTTAATTTATATAAGTCTAAAACTCTGTGTGATTACGAAACATCTAGGAGTCTGGGGTGGCGCTAACAATAAATCCCACGTGCGCTTCCCTGCACCATCGGTTAACACATGAAAACTTAAATGAATACGCCAAATTTTGCGTTTTCTTGCCTCATCTAATTCACAAGCACCCACAATACCCACGATGTAGACCATGAAATGCATCTTTCATGACTGCCGTAGAAATCCTATTGAGAAAAAGTACTGTAGCAGTACCACCGCGCGCGTTTATAATAGAATTCTTGATAGCGCTTTCGCGACCCACTGCGAAGACCGCTTTCTACTGACACATGCTTGACGGATAGGCAGTACGTTGCTCTGAGATAGCCTTTTTTGGTCCGCAGCGACTACTTAGCACTTTGTGTTGCGCAGTGCTATCAATGTCAATAGGTCTAAGGGAAAGCGAGCATGGTGAGCCTAGGGTGCGTTTGAGTTTTGGTATGTGTTTCAACAAAATTTTGTAAACTGTCGTAATACTGCGCGTTGGTTAACACTTCCTTTGCCCACTCAAAGGTGAGTTTGTCAAATTTGCTGTTTTGATTTCTGAAATTACGACGCTTGAAGTTTGTGAAAAGAGCAGTTTATGTTCTAGTTCAAATATACTTGACGGGAACACAAAATGGGATTTGTTATGACGTATAGTAGTCCAAAAGCTGAAAAAGAAAAACTATTGCTAAACGACATCCAGGAGAAATAGAGCGCGAAAAAATCACCGTTAATTTCCATCCGACCTGGTATATAAGTCACTCTGGTCCGCTGACGGGTTCAATCATGTGAACACCTCTCTGCGCACATGTTAATGCTGTGTGCCACGTACCTTATCAGCTTATCTTCTAACAATTTCTGTCCGTGTTGGCACACATCACTTAGTTGTCGAGCCGTCAGTGTTCGTTCTCTGGATTTTAATGCTTTTCATGCGAAGACTTTGCCCGTTTTCTCTTTATCTGTCCAGAACATTGGGCACGCAACTCCGTGCCACAGTGTTTTTTTGCTCTATGTTCGACTTTTTGGTTAGCACTCAAACGGGAAATAAATCGAGACATGAGAATCGCAGACTAGGAGCACGGCTTACAACTCAGTCTCTCACCATTAGCAACTCTCTCCTACTATCATCAAATATCCGAATGGTCAACGACGAAGTATCGTCGTTAATGATTTTTTCTGTTTTGTTCCTGAGTTGTTATTGATGATTATACAGTACAGTATAACGAAAGCCACGCTGATTATGACAACGCTCTGCTTAATGGTTGTAATTTTAGGAATTTGAATCTCTGTGTGGTTTTCAGTGCACGATAAAGATGGACGCTGCTAACGCGCCAAGTAAGTCCTTTAGTAAGCCTATTCGATTTTTTCACCGCATTTGTCGTCCAGATATTGGTAATTACACGTGGGCTCGATTAATGCTTAAAAACCTTTTTACTTCTTTTTCAAATGCCCTTAAATGTTGGTCGAGTGGACTCTCGTAAGAAATCTTCGGATAGCCGTGCTAGTACATTCCCGTATCTTAATCACAGACACTCGCGAGCTTTCTGGATTTGAGGGAGCCAGCTGATAGTGAATAAATCGGCACTAATTTTCCATCCGCGGTCAAAGGGACTCTTGATGGGCTTGGGTGGCGGCCCAATCACTTCCCCGTTCTCATCGACCACCACCATCACTGAGCTTTCCACTTTCTGAATATGTAAATAGATGCTATGCAGTGATGCAGGTGCCGCTTTATAACAAATGTGGTAGAAAGACTACGGAACTTCCATATTTCTACTATTTTTCTACTATTTTTTTACTCCAAATTCTTGTGGAACTACTCTGTATTATCGATGGTGGTGCGGATATGTCGTGTGGATTCGGTAAGGTATGGGAGAAGCCGTATTTGCGTGGAAAGATCAGAGATGTGATGATGATGAGTAACCGCTTTAATAAGAATGTGTGTGCACTAGAATGCACTACAAAACTGTGTTCGGCGATGAGTTCGATACAAAGGATGCTGCGGCTAATTGTATTACACGAGCTGACGTGATGAGCGTGCAGATTGGAAGGTTCACGACATGTTTTGCCCCTGAAGGAATCCACGTGCTTCCTAAAGTAAATGCATTGCAAAGCTGACGCATTTTTTGGAAAGTCTACCTACCTTTATATTTACTTTCCCACCTAGAAAAAGAAAAGTTCACAAGATTTATTCTCCTTGACTCTCTGTCGTTTACTTCCTCCTACCTGTAGAAGAAGCAATAATTTAGGTGACGGTCAAGGTTATCCATTCCACCGTATTAAAAAGGTATTAGGAAAACGCACAGAAGACCGAAACGGTTAGTTGATTCGTAGCCATGATTTATTTTTACTACTTGTTAAAAAATGTTTTTTCTTTGCGTGTGAAGTCATAACATTGCAGGAAAGCTAGAGATCCGGGTCAAATGGCAAGAATGTGAAGGGTGTGGGCACAGCTGCCAGTCACATATTTCGATTACACGAAGAGTGAGTTTTCTTCCATAAAAGCCCAATGGAAAACTTTTCCAAAAGTTGCTCGCTCTCTACAAAATAGTTTCTACACTTATCTCTTATTGCTTGGAGTTGAGTATGCAATGTTATGGATTGTTATTAAATCACTTCTCATGAAACCAAGAACGTAGTATTTGATGGATCTCTTCCTCTGAACGCAAACGTGTGCACTATGTCAAATGAAATGAAAAATCTTAAACTACAACCGGCATAACAAAAGCTTGATAGGAGTTTTCTGTATGACACATAACCTCGTTTCAGGTGTATGAATCTAATATCCAGCTTAATCTCTAGAACATATTTTACTAAGAGTCTGGTAGCAGCGGTATAACAGCTGTGGTATTTTTGCCACCATGGTTAGAAGGGCTCGCGTGGCGCAGTGGTTGGATACGCCACTGCGACACACACGTGGAATCAATCTTCGCGCCTATGGCTTCCCAAGCCTTCAAACCCTCCGTGGTTGGCAAATTGGTACCAGAGTTGTTTGGGAGGATAGCAGCGCTGACCCGATACATCGGTAGGCCACCGTGAGTCAAGGGCCACATAAGCATTCAATCGCCTCCAACAATACTTAATGAACTCGAATGCATGGCGCATCCCACAGGAATTGATCAACTCCGAGAGCGTTGGAGCTTTAGAGCTGTAGTTAGAGTCGAAATGACAGGTTAAGGAGAAAAGTCGTGTGTATTGACCTGAAATTTTTCAAACGTCCTCATGTCGTCGGTCCTTGAATTGCGGCCGCCAATCATGATAATGTAGAACGAATGTAGAAGAGAAGTTTAACCGTGTAGAGCTTCAAATCTTCAGCATTTGTCATCTCGTATTTGTTGCAGTCTGATGTTGTTGCAAGAGCAACGTCAAGTCCTGTAGAAGTGGTCAACATCGGGTGGAAATAGTATAGTAGCAAGAACTCATCCAAATATACAAGTTGCAATCGTGGAGGTCTAAGTTGTGAGATGTGGGCTGTAGGAAGGCCTTTGTGCCAAATTTCTAAAATTGATTGATGTTTGTTGCAAGGAATAACTAAATATGAAGAAAATATTTAATGGGAGAATGGTCGCTGAGTTTCTGCCGCAGTTTTTGATTACTCCGGCAAATTCTCACGCGGCTTTTGTGTCCAAGTGTTGATTTACTCTCTAAGAACGAAACTTTAAACGTGGAGGTATTCGTTAACACTACAGGTAAGTTTGCGAAGTTAGGTCTACGTCGATGCGTGGAAATGTAGCGTTCATAAATCTGTGTGCTGGCGTCCATTCGTTGTTGGTCCTCGGTATGAGTCATGATGTTCACCTATTCTGTTTTCTGAAATTATTTGGTTCGATCTTTAAAGGCTTCGGGCAAACTGAGTTTGCGAAGTATAAAGATTGTGCATCATTACGACTCTCTGCTGAGTGCAGCGACTGTATTATGTAGCCATGATGTAAGTTTCCGACACAGTGCGTTATAGTGTGATGTGATTGTCAGAATGATGTCACATACAGAGGTAAAAATTGTTGCTGTTCATTGCTTTCATTTCGTAGTGCGTTAGGTAGTTTGTGCCCGTGGTGTGAACATCGCACTTGAGTAATTGAACCTTTGCCTGAATAGCGAGAGCAGCAAGAACATTCCGACAGTAGTGACATTCGAAGAGGGAGTTCAATGGGTTCTACTACAAGGATTGTATGTGTAAGACTTGAGCGAGTGGGAAAGCGCTCAATATTTCAATACTATAGTGGCTCTTTCATAGCATCTGTGGTTGACAGAATTTTCATAAAGAAACTGACGACATTAGTTGAATAGAGATGTTAGAATTTTTATTTTGTACAGTTTGATAGGGCTGATTCAAGCCGTAAAATGATAGATGCGAGAAAGTCCTCCAATAGGACGAAACGGCAAGCAAGTAACTTCGTTTCTGCAGAAGATTCACTAGCTAACGATGATACAGCTTGCATTGAAGAGTCTGGTCAAAAATTACAAGCAAGCATCGTGTTGTCTGAATTTTGATTGCATGCGAGAAATATTCCATATAGAATTCTGTCTACTTAGGTGAGGAATCTTTTTAAGGTCAGATTTCTCACCATGCTTTAGGACTGGCTGAACGGCTGACTGCAAACGTTGAGTTTAAATCCTACATTCAGGGAAAAATTTATTGCTAAGCCGGAACCTGCACTTCAAGAGCTGCTCTTATATACACGCTTCACTTCTGTGTTCTGTTTGTTCTATTATAAAGGAAAACGGTATGGTTTGCGCCTAATTTGCAAAGTCGTTGAAGAATTTTCTAGGCAGAAAATGTTCGTGGGTACGGAAATAAATTGCAGGGGGTGTAAGATGTCAAGAAATTGCTTCGATTTCTGGAGCCGTTCTCAACCTGTGTTTTATTAGAGCATAGTGTACGTTGTTCTTCTTTTAAGCAATAGGAATAAAATTTTCCTGGAACCTCAGATAGACATACACACTTGGCAATCAGTTGATACCGACATCTAATTTGGTCTGTTGAGCGCACAGAACACTCCCGATTCCATTTCGGTTCCGGTCGTGCTGGCTTTTACACAATAATCGACCATTTTTTGACAGTTAGAAGCACAGAGTATGACAAAACTATTGGTTGCTTCAAAGGTAGGTATGCGGTATATGCTGTAATTTACTACATGTCACTAAGTTCCATCATGCAGCTACATTTCTTTCACTATTTCGACCTTTTTTAAGGCTTATTTCGAGTCTGTTTCTGTATTTTTAACGCACGATCGTTAAGTGATAACTATGATTTATCACAGCGATTCTCTTGTTTTATTTATTCTAAATAACCCCTCATCACACCTATTGTGTGGACTTCAGCATGTTTTGCATCCGATTTGTTTTCCTCGCATTCATCGGCCACAATGGTCTTCGAAAATTTCGCATGTTCCTTTGGCTGCTGCTGAAGGACTTCACCTTCTTTAAGAATGTAGTGGGATGATGTTCGACTCGATTCTCCTTGCAGTCTTCGAAATAGCGGGGCTAAGGCGTTCCCACGTGAATTGGAAGAGAGCGTTGAGGAGTTGGTCGAATTAGTGCCTATGCTTCCTGCTGGACGAAACGACAAAACGCTTCGCTATGTGCCACGTTTTGAGTGAAAAGAAAGTACGCTTTAACGAAGAGATATGACCGTGTTCATCAAATTCTCTCTTTATGGTGCTCCTTTGGTTGATGGCACACATTGTTTCGTTGCTGCGCTGATAAAGTGCGTTCTCCAGTTCTCATGGTTTTCATATCAACGATTTTTTTTGTTCTCTATTTGTGTGTGTATTAATTGAACCAGTGCACAAGTAAGTGGAGGAGTTAGGCAGGCGCACCAATAATCTCAGTATTGATTATTGCGCCAGAAATATAACTGTTCAAGTTAGATGTCGGAGTCACTAGCTCGAAATAGGTTTCTCGCCTTTGCACAAGTGGCCACACGAGAGTTTTGCTGGCGGCGCACACAGGTGGGCCTCAAATCGCAGTAATTGAACTTTTATCTACATAATGCAACATTAATACAACAACAACAACAGCACAGCAGAATTGGGATGCAAGGTTTATTTCGAAAGTTACGGTATAAGAGGCTGCATATCACATAGAAGCAAGCAGGGCATATATAATGATATATAATCTTATGACACTTACATTAGTGTAGTAATAATTACATGGCGATGCCTAAGCAATACAAGCGACTATGGTAACAGCGTCAACAAGTGTGGTACAATGTACATCAGTGGCGGTGCAGCAGTAGAGATACGAATGACCATCACATCAGATGGCATGAGTAAGTTTATGGAAATTCAAATCTTGGTGACAGTGCAGTGTGGAAGAGATCTATGGGAACAACAAAGTGTTAAGCAGAGCAAGTCACGCATCACACAAGTACACCAACGGATATCGACATCATCTGGCGCTGCGCAATAACAAGTAGATGTATTGATGTGTTGGTAATAGTGACTTTTATGAAGCACTTATAAAGGGCGACGTAATTGTTTGAGACAGTTGCTAGATTAACCACTCATAGCCGCTATATGATTATCAACAACTTTAAAATGTTGATGATGCCGAGAGTAAGGCTTAGTAAGCGTTGTGTTTGTCCATGCAGATCAAAGGAAGAGTCAGAAGGTACGATCAACCAGGATAACGAAGTGATATAGAAAGGTGCTAGCGATTTCATTGCGTTATCGCATGGAAAATTGGCATTTCTGTGGACGTTAGTAGTTCTTTGCCATCCTGTAGGTGACAGCCTGTGAAGAGCTTACAAAGACAGTAGGGGCCAGATAAGAGGCAAAAACATGGCTCATTTACTATGCCTCGCTGACTGTATCATAACGAGTATAAAGATATTAATATAAAGAATCGAATACCACGAACATGTAAGTGCGCGATAATGCGACAGTGCTTTTTTCCAGTGATATAGCATATTTTTTCTGTGAAAATTAAACGAGAAATGCAGCGAGGTATAACAATCGGAGGCCCCAAGACCGCTGCAAGCGACGCTTCGAATTCAAATAGCTGATAATGTTGCTTTGGTAGAAGTTTTGCTGCACTGACAGAATACACTTCTGAATGTGCGTGAAAAACGGTAGGTCGAAAAGTCGCAAAAAATTTTGTGCTAATTGTGTTTATTCTTTTTTCTGATATGTTGTCTCACTAACGGATCTTTTTAATGGATTCGAGCACGTAGATTATTTTGTGAATGGGTGTTATTCTAGGACTATGAGATTCTAAAGTCTCGGTTATCGTCAAGATTAAGGACAAGTAGTGATGGCGTATTTGGTAAGTCTGTTGCTTTCTATGTACATCCGAATCCTTCATCGCATCTATCAACCAGGTCTTCAATTTGCGTGGAGGTTTCATTAATATTTAAGGATCACTATTATTTTTTTTTTGAATGTTACTGAATATTGTTCGGATTGATGCGTACAGCGGTTTTGGAACCTTGCTAATACATATCTTAATCACGGGCATCCTCAAATTTTTTGGATTTGAGGGCGGCAGCTGATCGCTGGATAAACCTACCTCTAATTTTGCGACAGCATAGAAAGGAGCGCTTATTTAGCTCGTGCACAGAGCCCAACCACTTGTTTCTGCTGCATGACCCACTGTTATCGCGCTTTCTACTTCTTGGATATGTAGATAGATGCCATGTAATGATGCAGGTAGCACTAACCGATAGATACGGAGGAAATACTAAGAGGAGTCTATGATCCTGGTTTTTTAGATGAAATTCATGAGAACTACATTGTATTCTCGATGGAAGTGGGATGTGTGATATATTCAGTAATGTGTGAGGGAGGTCATAGATGGGCCCAGACGTAACAGATGTCAATGTGAAAAATAACAGCTTTAGTGAGAATACATGTACATTAAAATGCATTGCAAAATTGTACTGGGAGATGAGTTGGATACGAAAGATACTGCGATGAATTGCGTTACGGTAGCTGACGTGATAAACCTGCTGATAGGACGGGTTGGAGGATTCAACGTATGGTTTGCCGTTAGAGGAGTTGTCTACCATCATCCACTGGAAAAAATTCCGAGACCCATTTACCAAACAAGCCTTCAAAATCGTTTCTGGAGAAGGTCCACTGCTAATCTTTTCTTTCAAATCCAGATTGCGCCCAGGTGCATGGCTAGAGACACAGACCTATGACTTCACCAAACCTTCCCGACGACTTCTTTATGGGTTTCACAAATGCCGACAATTCTTATCCTTTGGTGGCATGGTTACCTATGTTCTACCTTACCTCAGCGAAGATCTTACGCCAGATTAAAAAACACCAGATGGATCTCTAGTAGCCTTTCAAAAGGACTACGATATCTCATGAATCATTGAAGTTTTATGAAGTCGAAACATTTAGGGGACATGAAATCCGACAAAAATTCCTAGCATACACCGTACTCATATCACGGGCTCTGCTATTCGTGCCAGTTGCTCAAGCTTTGCCGAGTACAGAAAATCACTGCCGGCTGCTCAACGGACCCTATAATCGACTTCCTATTAACCTCGCATTCATGGACCCCATAATTCGTCGACCAAGGAGTGGATCCGCCCACATCCAGCCTAACCATCTTCTATGTCAACTGCAAAGTTATATCACGCCATTCATATCGCCTTATGGGAATCCACAAAAGGAATGGGTTTTACCCAAAATAACCACTCTGTCTTGATTTCGACGAAGCTCTATGTCGTTGCATTGTATTCGAATCCATAATCACTTGACTGGGGCGAAAATTGGAAGCCTTAGTGGTACCTTCCAACAATAGTATGTCGACGTCATTTCTTCGAAGGGTGCCAATGAACCAGAGGTGGTATTTGAAGATCTTAACGAAACACCGTAACACTAGAAATAGGTAGCCTAAGAACCTTTTAATGAAGCCGTGACCATTTTATAACTGAGTGTTCGTATGTACATATAAGTCAAAATTATGATTTGCTCTGAACTGAGATAGACAATGTTGAAATGATTTGAAATCACGTGCTTTTCAAGTTAAATGAATAGCGAAGCTTACGCGTTTTTCGGAAAATTTAGTTAATTTTATTTTCTTGGTTTTCTTCCTGGAAAAAGCAGAGGCCGCAAAATTTCTTTTTCACCATTCCTTGTCGTTTCACTTCCTAGCATCTACCGATATAGTTGTAATTCAGGACGAAGACATCCATATCACCGTATTGAGAAAATGTTGATGGAACGTGTCCGTAATGGTTAGTTCATTTGTTGAGATAATTTCTTTTTTCTACTTATTAGTAAGCATTATCTTTTTCGCGTGTAAAGTCACAACATTGTAGGTAAGCTAGAGTTTTTGGTGAAGTGGCAACCATGTGAGGGATGTGGGGACAGTTGTAGTACATGGATTACGTCTTCGCTAAAGGTGAGTTTTCTCCTAAGAGGCCGAGACCGAGTTTTTCGAAAAGTCGCCTATTCTCTAAAATGAGGTTTTCGCCTTCATCCTTAAATGATTGGAATTGATTATACAGTGCTTTGGATTACCATGGGCGCGTGTGGTGCAGTAATCAGAGGCGCCCTGCAACAGTTGTGGAATCGATCTCCGCGCCCATGGCCCACCAATCCTGCCATCTCTCCGGGATCGACAAATTGGTACCAGACTTGTCTGGGAGGATGGCAGCACTGACGCAATATATTAGTAGGCTACCGCGAGTCATTGTAAAAGCCAGATTTGCATTCAGTCACCTCCAAACGATGCTTAATGAAGTCGAATGCGTGGCGCATTCCACGACGTTTGATCAACGGCGAGAGCTTCATCCCTTTCATGGACTGTTATTAAAATGTTTCTTATGCCACTAAAACTGTAGTATTAAACTTCATGCTATTGATGAATCTCTTTCTTTGAACATAAACGAATGCTTTATGTTCGATGAAAAATCTTAAAACGCACCGGCATAACAAAGACTTGATAGGAATTTTCTGCCATGACACACAGCCTTTTCGTCTCATTTGGGTGAATCTCATATTCAGCAGAGTATGGCGCTGATAAACTTCCATAAAGTGTCAAGCTATAAAATACCCTTCCCTAAAAGTTTGGTGGAGGAAGAGTAATAAGCGTGCGTTTTGGACCATAGTTTGTTAGAGTCTGGTATAGGACTGTTTGATTTCTACGGTAGTAGTCTACTTAAGGAGGGTGTTGAGCACTCTAATACCCTTAAAAATAGCATATATGTATTTTTAAGAAAGTATTTTTTGTTGAGCAGCATCATATGTGTATCAGTTTAACTTTACTTAATGCTGTAGATTTCTGGAACAGTACCCACATAATCTTTTTCTCCGTTTCAGTCTCATTGGAGTGAAGTCGACAATATTGGAGGAGCAAACGAGAAAAGCCTTCAGTCTTCTTCAAAACGTGGAAGGTTGGCTGTTTATGAGTTGTCTATTTGTTTGTTTTATTCAATAGACTCAACGACTTCAGATATGATGATTGGGACGCAAACCGTTCATCTCAAAGGGAAAATGTAGGTTATAATTTGGAACTTGTATTTCTAGACTTCTTGGTAATTGCAGTTGTGAGCATTCGTATATTTAGTGTGAAATGCTGTGTAAAATTTGCTTTACTACAGAACAATGGGAACATAATCCATAATGTGACATGCAGTGAAATAGCTGGTGTAGGTGGACGTTTACCAGGAAATCAGCAATGTACCTATTAATCTCGTGAAGATTTATTTCCGATTATATTTTCAATGTTATTTATTGATAGTTTAGTGGATGATGCAAGATATAGGGTATGCCGAGGGCACAAGGTGACAAAAGTGATTGGGATTAACCTCAGAGGCACAGAGCCCAGAATGCTAGCGCTTTATGGTGACCCAGAAAGAATCCGCATGAGGGACATCGAGCTCGTCCCTTGTCGCATTTTGCGTTTTTATGCGCCACAGGTATCTTAATGTTCGCGTTTTTAAAAGTATGATATCTTTTTATTCTTTGTGTATGATTTCAGAAAGTTATCGACTTCTACGAGGGACTCCTAGAGCGCACAATCCGTCGTCCATAGTCTGCCGTAGGTATATGCGTCACGCGGTGATATGTAATTTCTTGTCTGAATTTATGAGGTGGAATTAAGAGTTCGTTTCAATAAATATGTTAGAACTGCACAAATTAAAATATCTTAATTTAATACAGTAAGGTTTGCCGTATTTACAGAGAAATGAGACCAAGTTCTTTTTCTATTCATAATTTTGTCGTAGCTCTGAAGATTTATTCAGTTTGGCTAATTAAGGAATATTACGGCACTTTCGCCTGCTGCTTTTACAACTGCAAGACATCTAATTACGTCATTACATGCCGTAATATACCCCCGATGAGTTAATTGTAAAAATTCACCGGAAACATTGCACGCGAGAAGACCAACGGTCCCAGCGTTCGCTGAAGGGACGTCATTGGTGAGGCAAAGGAAGTGTTGAGTTTTCATAGAACGATAGCACGTCTTTCTTCATTTTTGCAATGCTGTCTTATTGAGATGTATCATAATAGCCGGAGTAATCACTGGTAACTAGTCGGCATCTTGGGAATAGATGTGAGTTGTATTTTTTGGACACGGCTATAATATACCACACAATGCATCTCCGTTTGATTGCAGGATATTGACAGCATCGACGTAAATGGTGTCGTATTTATCCAAACACTTTCACACTTTTATACAAATATTTCTTCTTGGACACTAAAAACATGCGTAGCAGAGTAAAGGAACGTGTAGGCGATTTTGTCATTCCCAGTGGAATGGTATTATTCGAAATACAACCACGACGATGCAAAGGTATGAGAAAAACTCGAGAGCTGAGCTGGGTTTCAAACCCGTAGTTACTTCTTCCATGGGCTCATACATTAGTAAGTACCCATTGAAGCTTAGAATTCAGATAAACGTACCAGTACATCCAAAAAGTGGTTTTCCGCAACCTATTGCGTATTGTGAGTCGCATTCCATGGGTTTGACTGTTGTGCACAACCTGTTTTACATGACCTATCGACTAACTGTGAAAAAGTGTAGTAAAAAGCTCAATGCAACGAAATTAAGTAGAGCAAAGTGTGCTAATCGCGAATCGAAATCAATACGCATAGCCTACAGCGTCCATCAATGTACATTTTGAAAGGAACGCTCATTGCCGCGAAGATCCGAATGGTAATTTTATCACATGGGACAAAACATGCCAGCTTTCAGACAACCTGCCGAAGACATGTAATGAATACGTCTAATCCAGCCATTAAAATAAAAGCGCCAAGTGCTTAGGCAAATGGCTGACAAGGAAGTATTACCTGTAGTATCACTTGTGGTCCCATTGATCGTCGAGTGACTCGAGCGGGCGCCAGTAAATCCTCCATTTTTCCCTGTCGGGTACAAGAGTAACCCAGTGGGTTTGTCTGCTCTAGGGACTCGTCAAGCATCATATCTTTCTTCTAGGCTCTTCGTGAAGAACTCTGACCATCGGGTCGGTGGTCTTCCTGCAGTACGTTTGACATCCCGAGGAATCCAGTCACTAACGGCTCTTGTGCATCGGTTGTCATTCATACGTATTACTTGTCCGGCCCACCTTATCTACGACTGTTTGGCGTACAGAAGAAAACAAGGAAGTAAGCAAAACAAATAACAAGATTAGAGGTGGTTAATGCAATTAAGTGTTTGCCGCAATCAAAAGAAATAAGGAAATGATGAATAAAGGTGGACAGTAGTCTACGAAATGACTTATGGAACCGCACCGATGTTTACATACCGGGAAAGCGATAATTTTCAAGATTTTCCAGATGCGAAATGTCTTGTGCATACATGAAAAAGCGCTATGCAAAAATAAATATATAAACACTGCAATACACTAAATATCACGGATTAGCGTCTGTACCAGCTCAACGGGTTGTAATTGTACTGCCATATTTATTGCTACCATGTGGAGGCAAGCAGTACACCACTATTTTTTTGGAGTTTCTTATGATTTGGATCAGGATAATTTTAATAGGTTTCACGGCTACAAAACTCGATACTGCTAAGACTTGGAAAGCACGATTCAAAAATAAAGGGCAGGTTTTATGTTTTAAACAAGGTGAAAAAACTTGCTGCTTTCCTCCATGCTATGGAATGAGGCAGATCTCTCGACCAAGTAGGCTGAGTTAAATATAAAAAGCCATAAATACAGTAGGATTATAACTCGAAAATTGCCAGTATAACAGGAATGTTCAGCTACGACAACCTGAAGTAGTTTATAGAATTTCATAATTGCGCCACTCGGACATGAGGAGGTTTTGAGAAACAGAGGGGAGGTAGAAAGAAAAAGTGTGCTTTTCTTAGGAAAGCGCACATGGAAGCCAAGTGGTGTAGACCTTTAAAGTGTTAAGGTGCGGTTTGGAAAAATGGAAATTCTACATAGTAATAAAAAAAGGATGAAGCTCTTGGCGTTAATCAATCCCTGAGGGATGCGCCATGCATTCGACTTCATTAAGTATCGTTTGGAGATGGCTGAATGCATAACCGGCCTTTACAGTGACTCGCATTGGCTTACCGATGTATCGAACCAGTGCTACTATCCTCTGAAAGAAGTCTGGTACCAATTTGCCAACCCTTAAAGGAAGAAAAGCTTGGCAGACCAATTGCTCGTGGTTCGATTCCACGTGTGTGTTGCAGAGCGCTTCCGACCACAACGTCACACGCGCCCAGTATTGTAATACAAGGGGTTAAGTGCCAGTGCAGTAAAACAAAGCACGCAAGATATAATAGAACAATCTGTAATCTAGGCGGCACAATGACTTCTGTTGTATGTTTTGAATACCTGCTGTAACACTGATATTAATAGACGGTTTAAGGTGGCTTATGAGTAATGCACAAACATGATAGGAAAAGGATGAATGAATTCACGATAGAGAAAAAGTTGCACAAGTTGCTTTAGATACTGCTAGTTTTCCCAAGTGAGCTTTCTTAAAATACTTGATTTTCGATCATGTACTGCCATCTTTAGGCGATTAATCATTACCTGCTCAGCAGTATCACAAAAGAAAATTTAAAAATTGCGTATTTTGATGTACGCGCGAAAGGGCACAAATATGAGGTTTTATTATAGTAAAGGTATCGATATCGTCGCTTTCTTCAGAAGTCAAAAGGTTCATGCAGACGTTAAGTAAAAGTGGCTTTTCGAAAATGTTGCTTTCTTACAAACTGGATAAAATAATGTGTTGGACCGAAGGATATGCTATAATTGGTAATTTTGTAAGTGAAAAAGAACAGGATTGCGTATGGAGAACCATAGAATTAAAACATTGAAGTCCTGCAAGCCTGGGAACGGTATAATTTTTTGGTATTGTGCTTATCCTACTAGCCTACTTCAGTACAGTTGGATAATGGTTGGTGGGGAGCGCTGCTTGTAGAATCTAATACGAATGTATTCTACTGCCGTGAACAATGAAAACGATGAACCTTGATCAACTACCTGTTTGCCGGAAGTTACAACTTGGTAAACTTTGCGGGAGAAATCCGCCACATTTAGATTTTCTTCGACAAATTCGTTTCTCCTCTATAGCGACTAAGTGCAGTAGACGTATAGTTAAGTACAGGTTATAGGTGTCCTTAAATGCACACCTAGACACTGGGTTAAACTCGTGTCCTGACCTCGAAAAAAATCTATCGTACTGCTTCTTTCTTTCAGTTATTTCGATTTTTCTTTATTTATTACGTACCGACAAAAGTTGTTGCCCTGGTCCCAGAATTCTTGCATTAAATTCGTTTACTTGCACCCACCTCCTATTAACGAAGGGAATCAAACTTTTGAGTGTTCGTTCGACTATTGCTTAAGCTTTTTTGCTTTTCTGAATATTATTGAGTGCTGGTGCAGTCAATTCTCCCTGGAATCCGACCTACCAGATTAGATTGTTAAAGTCAGCGCACTTTTGTAAAATATTCTAGTTTCTATGCTGATTGTTTGTTTCATTCCGCTCAAAAATACTCGGTCTTTCAATGGTGAGGTGTTGGGAGAATACCCGATTAGTACGTTAAGTGGGATGAGTGGCAGTTTGTTCCACCATATCTCTTCTGCAACACATTTCACCAAGACTAATTCTATGGTAAGGTATGATATAATCTTCCAGCTACATTTGCTTGTCATTATTATCTAGCGAATCACAGCAGTAATTGTAGGCAATAGTTTCATTGATTGGAGAAAAGAAAGATGTTTTATCCCAACTGGGGAACACCAGGGTGCGATCACAGTCGTACCGGTTGGTGGTGCTTTTTGGTTCTCTTTAGTGTATCTTTCTACTTTTGTTCAGCTAGCACGAGGTGCTATTTTATTTCTTTATTTACGCACAAGCTGACGTTTCGGCGGATTTCGCCTTCCTCAAAGCCTGGAAGGGTCAAGTTGACA